>JAOVVB010000029.1:17109050-17120829 GCA_028570985.1 Heterobranchus longifilis
GATTTATGAGAGTGTGTTCATAACAGACACACACACACACACACACACACACACACACACACACACACACACATGGAGCCAGACACACACATTCACACGGCCAGTGACCTGGAAGGTCACACCATTTAATTAAGGAACTCAAACACACGCACACACACACACACACACACATACAAACCCTCACAGAAGAACTCTCTCCTGCTCCTTACACTCCTTGTGTGTGTGTGTGTGTAAGAGACAGCTGAAGAGAAGCAGACATGAGCTAATTAACAACTTCAACACAGAAGCGGTGGAGTAGAACCAGGAGGAGACGAGGAGATAGTGAGTGTGTGTGATATATATATATATATATATATATATATATATACAGTATATATGAATATGTGTGTGTGTGTGTGTGTGTGTGTAAGAGAGAGAGAGAGAGAGGGGTAAGACAGGTGTAGTGACACTGTCACTGGAGGTTTGAAACCTCAAGGCAACATTACACCTGCTCTCTTTACGCCTCCGCTGGTGATGGAGAGAATTAAACCTGTTTGTTGTTATTGTTGTTGTTGTTGTTAATATTAATCAACAACTCGTTAATTAGCATCGTACCAGGAGTTTGAAAAGTAGTATCAGTATCTCTCTCTTTTTAAAAAGACATATCAGTGCTTTAATGAAGAGAAGTTGGTGAGGTCAGGCTTTAGGACCTGAAGTGGCTCAGTGTGGAAGCAGCACACAGGGGTATGGAGTCGTCTCTGAAGCACCAGCGTTACAGCAGGACCGTCTCTCCTCTCTCGGTCTCTCGCCCTCGTTCAGGAGGAGGTGACGTCCTGTCAGTTAGTCACGTTGCAATTATCCTGATTAGCAATTAGAGCTGCTTCTGCCTGCAGAGCCTCTGACCCCGTGTTCTCTCCGTCTTACACACAGTCTGGGGTTCTTCTGTTAGCGCCAGCTTTCTGTCCACTTCTGCTTTACTCCAGCACAGTGTAGCTGTGGACTTCATCCATCCATCCAATTATACCTCTATCTATCTATTTATCTATCTATCTATCTATCTATCTATCTATCTATCTATCCAACAAGCCATTCATTTGACTCTATCCTTTCATTTTATCGCACATCCACTCGCCTGTTTATCTATCAAATTGACCATCTATCCATCAGAGCACATATCCATCCATTTCTCTATCCATTCATCTGTCTATCCATCCATCTACCCATCTATGATTATCTGTTCACTTGACCATCCATCTATCCATCATTTATACACCCATTTATTTAAACATCTATTTGATCCCGTAATCAAACAATATTATAATCCAAACAGCTGTACATTGAACATTCTTCCTTGTGTTCAAGCATCTATCCATCCATCCATCCCTTTAGCTATCTATCCAGGGATCCAGTCATCAATCCATTCTATTCATCTGTTCTTTTGGCTATCCATCCATTCACCCATCTAGATCTACATGCCGTGTCTACTATCTGTCTATCCATTTACCATCTACATCTTCATTAACATTTTTTTATTCAAACATCCAGTAATCGGACCAAAAAAAAAAATAAACAAACAAACCAACCAGCCATGCATCAACCTATCTCCCATGTGTTTGAACATCAATAAATCCATCCATCCATCCATCCATGCATCCATCCCTTTGGCTTTCTACTTATTCATCTGGCCATTAACCTCTTCATCCATCCATCCAGCCAGCCATTTGTGTTTTTGGCTATTAATTTATTTGTTCATCTGTTCTTTATCCATCTATAAATCCTTCCACCCATTCATGATAATTTGTCCATTTGACTAGTCATCTGTCCTTCCATTTAACCATCTTCATCCCTTTTTACATTCCTTTATGGATTCAAACATCCATCCTTCCAAACTTCCATTCACCCAGTAATTAATGCACATGATAACCCAGACAACTAACCGTCCATCCATCCACTCATCATTCTTTCTTGTGTTTCAACATCCATTTGATCATCCATCCATCCATCCATCCATCCCTTTGGCTTTCTATTTATCGATCTGGTCATTAACCTATCCATACATTCATATGCCCATTCACCAATCCATCTATCCTTTTTTTTCCTTTTGGCTATTTATTAGTCTATCCAACCATCCACCCCTCCATAATAATTTGAACATTTTGGCAATTAATTTCTCTGTCCATTTAACCATCCTCATCCTTTTATTTACATGCATCCAAACATCAATTCTTCTAGTAATCAAGAAATATGATAACCAACCATCCCTTAACTTTTCTTCCTTGTGTTTCAACGTCCATCCATCCATCCATCCATTGTATATTTATTTATTCAGCCATTAAACCACCTGTCCATCTATCCATCCATCAATCCATCCATCCATTTAACCATATATTCATTCAGTTATGAGTCCATTAGACTCCATTCATCGACCTATCTATATATGTAACCATCCGTCCATCAGACCAGGCATGAATGCATGTAAGAATCCATCCAGATGATATTATATCCATTCTTTTAACCATCCGTCTATCCCTTTGCCTATCCCTCCATCCATTCAACTACACTTCCATGCATTCAAACATCCATCCATCTGACCGTCCATTCATTCATCCATCGATTCACAGCAGCAACAGCTGAAAGGAATTGTCTCTGAGGCTTCCCTTAACATTCCACTGCTATTATTCTGTAATTCCCATCACACCCATCTGTCCTTCCCTCTATTCAGAGCTGAAGAGACGAGGGGTTCAGGCCACGACCCCGAATCCTGGATCCTTCTCACATACCCGCCGGTGTGGAGAAGCATGAAGTGCCCTTGATGGCTGTGTATTGAAACTGAAATGCCTTTGAACACTTTTCTCGGATTAAACCTGCACGCTCTTCAAACGTCCCTGTGATCTTCGAGAGCTTGACGTGCGTCAAGAAGTTTGTCCCTGAGTTTGCAGCTCTGTGAAACTCCCTCTCTGTCCTTTTCTCTCAATACACACTTTCAAAATCAGGCCTGCTGAGTGCCCTGTTTCCTCCTGCTGGGGGCTGCTCTCTAATCAAGTGAGCATCTTTTGAAAAGAAGAACCCCGGGTTGCCCGGGACAAGGAATAAAGGGATGGGAGGAATGATATTTAAAAATATTCTAGCAGCGCTTCAGGGGAGGTCAGTAAGAACTGAGAGGAAACGTGTCCTGGTGAACTCGGTACACTCGGGGTTGTGAGAATGAGAATGTGGAATAGGTGTGGAAAGAAGACCCTGAATTAGATATGCAGTATAATCTTCATTTAGTACAATTTAGTAGGAGTTGTTGGAATCGGAGCCTCGTATCTTCAGGTCTGGAGTGAAACTAAGTGCACTATTGTGGACGTCTCGACCCTGCTGATCCAATACAGTGCATTTGAGGAAAGTCAGGAAAAACACAAAGGCATTACAATTTTCTTTTGCATAAAACTTTTAACTTGACAGGTTTTCACAGAGGTCAAATGTAGCACAGAAGCACAAGTTTGGTTGGAGTATCTCCCTCTGAAACTGAGATATGAAGACGATAGGAAGACATCGCATTGGCCAAATCTTCAATGTGTATTTTTTTTTTTTTTAAATTCTCTCTCTCTTTCTAAATCTAGGATTTCCTGGAAGAGAACCAGATTAAGCACAGGGATTGACAGATCAAGAGTGACGTCTTTAGGATTGAGATAAGGGAGCAGGCTGGCACTTACAGCAGCACCGCTTGAGCCTGGCACCCCTGCCCAGTCCACAGCTGACACCTCTTTCCTCAGTGCTGTGCTCGATTTGGACCTTCATCAGTTTCCAGCTGCACACCAGCTAGTGACTGTAGTTAGACTAGAGTCAGTGAGAAATGCTGAAGTTGTGGATACTGTACATTTGTCAATATTAATATTAACAGACTGAATGCGATTGGATTTGTAGAGCTGTGTGAATACTGCATTACCGTATGCCGCACACCTTGGTTACTGAGATTGAGATGTGAACAAAAGCACACGTTAGGTCTGAATATCACACTCCAAACCTGAGACAGGAGGCGTCAGTTTCACACCAATTACAGTTATTATTAAAGAAATAAACAGCTATTGGACTCATTTCGACACTGATTATATTTAAACAATATCACGCCCGAGGTCACGCTGTTGTACTGAATATCAGCATTGCTGTCATATGAGCGGCGCTGATATTCAGTACAACAGCACGACCTCGAGTGTGATATTGCTTTTATACAACAGATCCACAAACACCATTTACTATCAACAGATCATCATTTCCTTCACACATATCCATCCGCTGGAAGTAACTAACCGCGACTGGTGGAGCTGGCGAGTGAGTCTGTAGCCAAAAGGTCAGGAGAATAAACCATGCAGGTGTTGGACAGTCCTGAGAAACTTACACGAGATTTACTTCATGTTTCCAAACTGCGTAGGTGAGATAGGGGTATAAGTTGCACGTATATCCAGGAGCCATTCAAAACTTGGGAGTGAGTGAGTTTATTTTATTTTTTTTTAGTTTTTTATTTTTTTTTTTGCATTTGGGGTAAGATTTAGTGAAGACGTAGCACTGCGGGTCTCGAGAATGTTATCAAGGACGGTAGCAAGAAGAAAAGGGAGCAGGGGGCTCAGTTTGGTTTTTATAGCAACCGGTGCCAAAAGGTTTAGTGTCTATTTATTTCATATGTCATTATAATGTCATTTACATATCTTTTCTAAATGTCTTGATTGTTTTTATATGCAAAAATCTGATTATATTGTTGGAAATTGGTAATTTATTTGGGAGGTTGGAACAGATTATCTGCATTTACATTATTTCCTATGGGACAATGCGTTTCACAATATGAACTTTCACCTTAAGAACTCGCCTCCGGAACGGGTTAAATTCATACGGTAACAGCTTCTGAGCTTGTAGCAACAGTAACACGTCTTCATCACACCACCAAGTTGTTGATTATTTTCCTATAACAGCATGCACATAGTGTATTATTATTACTCTAATACGAAGAATGTTATTAATGAGATGGAGACGAAGAGTAAAATGGTTCCGCAGTTCCGTTTTCCTTTATCCGCCTGACGGTTACAGCAGTGTCAACAACCGGATGCAGATCCTCGGCCGTGTAATTAACACAGCAGGTGCGTCGAACACACCTTACAGCTCAAACATAACGCAACACACCTGCCGCCACGCCGCGTGACTGATGGGACGCTACAATCTAGTCTGCCTCCATCTGTCCGGAAAGATGAAGGATTAATGACGACACAGATTATTTTCTCCATCATGTACTCTGTGATACAAGCGCTTCAAAATTTTAATTTCCAGATTCTCAAATATTAAAAAAAGATAATCAGACGAGTCGAGGCATGGGGGTTTGAAATAAAATCTCAAAATCCATTTATTTATTTTTTTTGCACTTCAAAACAAAACAAATAGTGAGTGAGTATACAGAACAGTAGGAATGTACCAGAATCACAAAGGAAATTTTCTGTCTTTCTCTCTCTCTCTCTTTTTCTTTTTTGGTTTTGGTTTGAGCCTCGGAAAAAAAGCAAATAAAATTACCCTTCATACAGTCATAATAATTGCACTTCATAAATCTAGACTGCTTTTTGCCTGTGGCAGAAACCCAAACACTCACCTCCCTCCCTCTCTCTCCCTCTCTCTCTCTCGCTCTCTGTGTCTGAGTTTAGGAATTCAATTTTCCAATAAAACTCGCCTGAAAAAGAAATGCTAATTCAGCGCTGGGTACCGTGGCGCCAATCCAATTTCTCTTCATCTTTTTTCTCTCTTTATTTTTGCTTTTTTTTGCTTTTTACGTCAGTCCACTCAGGCGGATAAGTGCAGCACGTTCGCAGGGACTTCACAGCTGGAATGAATGAGAGAGAGAGAGAGAGAGAGAGAGAGAGAGAATTCTGTACCGTCTGTCTCCACCAGAGGAACAGATCAAATCTTTGTTTCATCATTCCAAAAAATAAAGATAAAGAATTGAATGTTGGATTTGACCATTTCTCTCCTGCAGTCTAGCTTTAAACATGGTCATGTGACCAAGCATCGGAAAATTCTCACAACCACGAGAAAACCAGGAAAGATCCAAAAATCGATCACAAGCGGAATGTCCTTAAACAACCTTAACACTAAATCAGAAAAAGGATCTGTGCAGACGGTTCTGCGTTGACTACCATGAACTGTTTTATTTGTTCACTTATGAAAAAAATCAAATTAAATATAAACTAAGCTCCTCAGTGGGTGAAAGTGGTAGAGATTATGATGAGTGTATTAACACTGTTAAAAGCATAAAGTATTACAAAAAAAGAAAAGAAAAACTAGATATTTCGAAATGATGACAAAAATACAAGCTAAATTCTTCCTGAATCATACGAGTGAAATCTTGCTTTTATTTTAAAGAAAAATAAAAACAGTTCTTTGTCGTGGACTTAAATGAACAACCATCATTAAAAACAGGTCTTTAAACACAAGAATGCTCAAACCAAAGTGGAAATAATCCAGGACCTTCTGAATCCTTAATATTTAAAACATGATTTATTTCTGAGCAGCCATCAATCATTCCGTGGACTCCAGTGTCACTTCCTCATAACTCTGAAAGCAGTGATCGGACGTGTTACAAGATTTTAGCCAAAAAAAGCAAAAAAGGAAAAGTAACAATTAAAAAAAACTAAGACACATCCTTCTCCTTAGCAGCCAAAAACATCTCGTATACTACAAATATATAAAACAACAAAAAATAAATTCAAGTTTTCTTCAAGTTTCATAAATACGTTCAGCTCAAACTAGTTGTTTCCAGTTTCTCGATCTTTGTACAAGATTTCAGATTTCCAACGCAGTGCAATTCAATTATAATCATAATTATTTTTACAATTAAGCTCTTATAATTATTATTTTATGAAAGTAATATGTATAGTAATATAATTCAACAACGTTAAACACCCCTTTGAAGGTGTACTTGTTGAAGGTGTGTTTCTTCTTCACCGTATAAATCCACACACTTGGTCGAGACGGAGGACAGTCATTTCCTGCTCATGTATGAAGTGGTTTTTATCACCAATAAATGGATAATGTGGAGAACAAAAAAAAAAAAAAAAAAAAAAGTAAAAATCCCTGTTAGCAAAAAAAAAAAAAACATTCTTATGCCAGATCTTTGACTTTGAGTTTTCTCATAGTCTTTAACCAACCTCCATCCAGAACCTCCCACTCTGCTTAAAAGAACCAAAGAACTGACCCCAATCCACCAAAGCCGACCTTTGGAACTGTTTCCATTTAAAAGGATCTCCATTATTTGGTGAAACTTTAGCTCTATCTGTAAACAGGAAGTCGAATGTGCGCATGCTGATGATCCAGAAGTCGCGGTACTGAGATGGTTTCGTAGCCTTTACCCAGCATCTGCTCCTTGATACACGGCGGATGGATGTCATTGATCAGGTATTCCAGCGACTGCAAACTGCTGCTGAGGACGGAAGCGTTGCACAAGCCTTTACTTGGCAAAGCGCAGCAAATCCCTCCCGAGCTGTCCACGGGTGCATGTTGGTGATGGTGGTGGTAGTGATGATGGAGATGGTGGTGATGAGGCAGGAAGCCCAGCTCCTTCTGCCCAATAGATGTGGACCCTGGTGCCAACTCCTGAGGATTGTAGCAGTCACTTTCTGGGGTAACCAGGACACTATTCCATGGTGGGGCAAAATATTGCCCCAAAGCGAAATTCCCCTGCATGGCTGCACAGTTCAATGGTGAGGAGCTCAGTTTGTCAAGACCGCCACCTCCGCTCACACTTGCCATTACAGGGTACGTCCTGGAGGAACACGATGCCTGGGATCCACCAACCAGGATGCTTGGGCCACAAGATTCTGGTGACCTGCTAACCGCACTGCTGCCTCCGCTTCCCCCGCTGTACATCCTCAGAATGGCTTGCTGCTGCTGTTGCTGTTTCTGCCACAGGATGTAATCCAAACTCTCTGTATATGCAGCCACCTTTGTTACATCCCCGTTTTGTCCTGGTAGTACTGTTCCAGAGTATCCCACGTTCCCTTGAAGTGCCAGATTTGCTGCGTAACTCCCTCCTGAGATAGATGAAACCCCAAGCGCTGTGGTGCCCTGTTTGCAAGGACTGGGCTTGGAATTTGAGTTCGGGGGAACTGTGGAAACTTGCTGGAGGGCCTGGGCTTGACAGTGCTGGTTGATCTGGTAGATGATGCTCTGGATTGATGGGAGATTTGACTGAGAGGACAGATTAAGGCCTCTCGTTCCTGCTAGAGGGATGACAGAGCCAGCAACTGTCACGTTGGGCGGAATGGTAAGAGGCGTCGTATCAGGTCCCTTTGAAGGTGCAGCGTTGAAGCCCACTTGGTAGGGAGCCACGGCTAAGTGTGCAGGGGAGACTTTAGTCCGCCGGCCCTCTGCATTCTTCACCACAGCCTTTGTGGAAGCAACAAACGATGACGATGATGATGAAGATGCTGATGTTGAAACTTTGACCATGGCCAAAAGGCCCTGGTAGGCACCTGGTTGGAGGTATGGGCTGTAGCGTTGACCCGTTGTGTCGTAGCCATTCACTGTGCGGTTAAGATGCTTGTGCTGTGGGACCCTGATGTTGGTAGGAAATATTTTAATGGACAGCGGACTGTTGGCCGTCTTCTGGGCATAGGCGTCCAGTTCTGCCGTGCTCGGGTAGCGGGTTGAGCGGACAGCCATGCTTGGTTCCCCTGAAAATGAGGAAAAAAAGTCATTGTTAGTTCTAACTCTGTTTTTTTTATAATTATGGGTAAAACTGTACATCTGACCTAAATGTATCAGAAGAAGCTTACTTAAAACAAGGGGGAAATAGCGACAGGGAAAGGAGTAGAAAACAGGAAGTGAAAGAAAGAAAAGAAAGCATGAGAAATGTCCATAAAGAGCTCCACAATAACAAACAAAGTTGTTTGCTACTGCCATCCGTTATCTGTTCGATTTATCCTGTGTAGGGTCACAGGGGGCCATAAGTCTGTCCCAGGGAACTCAGGGGACAAGGCCTACCTATGGTCAATT
The DNA here is from genome assembly GCA_028570985.1 of Heterobranchus longifilis. Taxonomy (NCBI): domain Eukaryota; kingdom Metazoa; phylum Chordata; class Actinopteri; order Siluriformes; family Clariidae; genus Heterobranchus; species Heterobranchus longifilis. The sequence goes on from JAOVVB010000029.1 coordinate 17,118,042, forward strand.
TGGAAACGCCAATCATTACCTTGGGAAAACCAGCGAAGAAGAAACTAAACTCCATGGGAAACAGACTGGAGACGAGATTCAAATTCTTAAATTTAGAGGTACAAGGCACCAATGCTAACCACTAAGCCACCATCCTGCCTTGTCGCAACGTATCATAATACATATTACTCCTGGATTTGGGTTTAGAGTAAACGCAGGTCAGTCCGATGAGTTACTATGACGACGAGACTATAGCTCTGTCAGCTGTGAGCCCTGGTGGACAAGAACAAAAGGTCATCATGTGACCAATGCACAAAGAGTAAACTTTGCTTTCAAACCTACAACACATTTGCAGAGAAATGTCCATTCCGGTTTGTAGCGTGACCGAGTGCTCCAAACAAAACAATGTCCTTGTTCTAGAGTGAAAAGAACAGCAAGCTGGAATGTTCTTCATAACTAACATTCCACTAGAACGTCCAGAATGTTCAGCTGGCCTTGGTGTCTGCTTGCACAAGCTAATCTGTAAGAAAGGGGCCAGATCACTGGGCAAGACAAAGTGCATGTGTGTGTGTGTGTGTGTGTGTGTGTGTGTGTGTTATTCAGTTTTCCATTCAGCCCAGGTGCAAGAGAGAAGATTCGATAGCCATAATTATCCATCATGCTGCAGGTGAGTGGACACACAAAGACTGCAGGTGCTGTTCTGCAGCCCAGAATGAAACTTTTAATGGAAGCTTTATAATTTCCCTCCATCTATCATCATCTCTGCCGCTTTATCTCTCTCTCGCTCTGCGCAAGTTCATCCTTGGCCAAATGGATCTTTTTGAAAAACTCAATCCGTGGAAATCCGTCAGCCCCTCAGGCACTATTAAATCAGAGCTTTGCGAAATTAATTCCGACCCCCGAACTGGGTTACACACTGAAACCAGCACCGGTGTGTGACAAAGGAGAGAAAAACGTTTTTAATTATAGTCACACAGCTGAGATTTCCAAGTTTAATCCTGTTCTCTTCGCTCTTCTGTCTCATCGGCTGCCTGCTCATATCTCACAGTATCACTAATGCCAACAGTTATTTTAAAAATAGACTTTGTATTTCTTTTTACGGGGTGTGTTCTAGTCAATCCGGGACTTGTGCTGAAATTTCTGGTGAATGAAGGAGTAAAAGTGATCGACATTTACAGACTTTATGCAGAGTATGGTGATTAGACTCTGAGTCACAGCAACACATCTAGACCTACGTCCGTAAATGGAACCAGTGCAGGCGTCCCCGGGAAAATTCAGCGAGAGGAACGCCTGATCCTTGAAAGTCAACATCTGTCTGTGGAAACCGTACACACAATCATTCACACTACTGGCACATTACAGGAGCTCGGCTGGGAGTTATTGCCACACCCCTTATACAGTCCTGACTTTGCTCTAAGCCACTTCCACATGTTGGAGCATTAAAGGAATTCCTGGGAGGCCGGTGTTTCAGAAGTGAAGCAGGCAGTGTGACTATGGCTCCAGCGTACTGAGAACCCGTCTACCTTGATGGTGTCCAAGCACTAATGAAACTCTCGCATAAGTGCATTAGTGTAGCAGGGGATTATATAGAGAAACAAAGGGAGTTCCAACAGTTTTATTCTGTAGAAAAACCCCGGTTTGACTTGAACGCTGTTGGCGGTTATCGTTTTAAAATAATCTTTTTATTTAGATGTAGGCGGTAGGAAACAGCTGGTCGTATGAGGTAAAATGTGTTGATGAAAGACTTCCAAATTCCAAAGACATAATTAGGATGAAAATATTTCTGGGTTAGGGTTAATCGCGTAGTTTTCCATGTAAGTAATCATAAAAAGTTAACATTTTTTTTCCCATAAATTTTATACAATTTCGAGATGGTAAGATGCCAGAAGCAGAGTCCGGGACAGCGTGCTGTGGTCTGGACAAATTTCAGTGTAGTTGTCAACTAAACAAACAAAAAAACTTATCATAGTATTACACAAGTTCCTTAAGGTTGTTCAAGAGTGGCTCATGTTTCTGCATAATGGATTGTGGAGTTTAAACACGATGCAGAACTACTTGTTTACTGCTGACTACTGTGGAGAGATCTGAGCCACTTTCTGGTGTTTATTGTGTAGTATTGTTTGTAGCTTGGTCACAAATATTGACGCGACTGTTAACAACCGTAGCATTAGTAGCGATACTTGATTATTCGTATCAGGTGTAGCAGCCACTTCGTAGATGAAAAGTGTAAACTTGGAAACGGTTTGTGATGCGTCAATGCGATTTTTGTTGTAGGTGGTCACATCGTAGTCGTACATACGTCATAGCTAACAATAACGTAGCCAGTTTGTGATGTCATGGACAAGAACTAGGAGGAAATTTCAATTCGAGACTGTTTTTGGACCTGAAACGAAGACTTGCCCAGGCGTCAACACGACAAATTGACGGCTTGTAAATCGTTGACGGCGCGTGCGATAATAAATAAAGACGCTATTAGTTTAGTGACATCTGATGAATCGTCATCATTAAAAACTTTTACGTGTCATTAAGATTCGCCAGTGAGTCGTTCATCATGCTTAAGAAGGCGTGGCTTCACACTCCTAAAAGAAAAAAACTGTGAATTGTAAATAAGCGCTTTGTACATGATGGTGCTGAATGTAAACCGCCTGAGAGGGAGTCTCTTACACGCACACACACACACACACACACACACACACACACAAGCGTGTTCAGCAGGACAGCGCGTGTGACATTTTCAGAACTAATTGAGCGGTCCGCGTGAGGGATTAACGCGTGTTCAGGGTTTTGCAGGTCAGCGCAGCGGGGACAC
>JAOVVB010000029.1:17157028-17178033 GCA_028570985.1 Heterobranchus longifilis
CCACCCGGGTCAAAGATCTCACACTGTTGATTTCTTTTTAAGCACTGATTCATATGTGTGTGTGTGTGTGTGTGTGTGGGCAGGCGGAGAGACCCGACACCATGCTGGGGGTGGTGTGTGGAGCGCTTCATGTAGCCGACGCCAGCTTTAGGAAGAGCATGTCTGACTTCCTGCACTCACTCGAGAGGTGTGTGTGAAGTCAACACACATGTTTATAATGAGAGCAGATTGTTGTATTTGACCATTAGCAGTAATAAATGTGTGTGTGTGTGTGTGTGTGTGTGTGTGTGTGTGTGTGTGTGTGTGTTTATTAGAGGTCAGGTGTTACCTGCTGCCAGTCTGGTGAACACTGTGGAGGTGGATCTGATCTACGAGGGGATCAAATACTGTCTCAAGGTCAACAGATCATAAACTCTGAAGAGTTTCTCTTACAACACACCTTATTATGACTTTTTATTAGTAACTCTAAAGTGTGTGTGTGTGTGTGTGTGTGTGTGTGTTGTAGGTGGCTCGTCAGTCTCCCACCACCTACGTGATCATAATGAACGGCTCTGACATCGAGATCGACGTACACAGACTGACAGACGGAGGTCTCCTCCTCTCCTACAGCGGCAGCAGCTACACCACATACATGAAGGAGGAAGTGGACAGGTCTCACTTCCGGTCTCCTAGTTCACAAAGTTCCTTCATTATTTTAGGTTTATTATGCATTAAATCTCTGTCTCTCTCTCTCTCTCTCTCTCTCTCTCTGTCTCTCTATGTAGTTACCGGATCACGGTGGGTAATAAGACGTGTGTGTTTGAGAAGGAGCGAGACCCCACGGTGCTGCGGTCGCCCTCTGCTGGTAAACTGCTGCAGTACGTGGTGGAGGACGGAGCGCACGTGAGCGCGGGAAACCCGTACGCCGAGATCGAGGTGACGGAGTTGAAGCGACACACAGATCTATACAGTGTGGTGTGGGTGTTATACACATGATTTAATGAAGTTGTGTTAGTTTTTAATGTGTGTGTGTGTGTGTCTGTGTAGGTGATGAAGATGGTGATGTCACTGAGTGTGCAGGAATCGGGCCGTGTTCACTGTGTGAAGCGACCCGGAGCCGTGTTGGTGCCCGGCTGTGTGGTGGCGCGAATCGAGCTGGACGACCCGAGCACCGTTCACCCTGTAACTGTTACCATGGCAACGGCCTCATCCACTACACCGATTCTTAATATCACACACACTGAGCTGATATTATTGATAGTGTATTGATTGTGTATTGATGTTGTGCAGGTGGAGCTGAACACACAGCCGTTACCCGCGCAGGAGCCGCTGCCCATCGTGGGCGAGAAGCTGCACCAGGTCTTCCACAGCGTCCTGGAGAACCTGATGAAGGTCATGGATGGGTTCTGTCTCTCTGAGCCTTACTTCAGCACCAGAGTGAGACACACACACACACACACACACACACACACACACACAGTGCAGATACATCACTCCTAATGTATATAACCCTGACCCTGTGTGTGTGTGTGTGTGTGTGTGTGTGTGTGTGTGTGTTGTCGTTCCTCACTTCTCATTGGCTCAGCTGAACAAGTGGGTGGAGACTCTGATGCGGACTCTGCGCGACCCGTCTCTCCCCCTGCTGGAGCTGCAGGACATCATGACCAGCGTCTCGGGTCGCATCCCCGTCACGGTGGAGAAGGTCATCCGCAAGGTCATGGCCCAGTACGCCAGTAACATCACCTCGGTGCTCTGCCAGTTCCCCAGTCAGAGGGTGAGTCAGATCATGTGACTCCTCTGGATTACAGAAACACGTCACTGCGTTCAGGAGGAAGTGAACAGGACTTTAAATTGTGTCCGGTGTGATTCTGATCACATGACGTCTGATGGTTTTGTTACAGATCGCGAATATCCTGGACAGTCACGCCGCCACGCTGCAGAGGAAAGCAGACCGCGAGGTTTTCTTCATGAACACGCAGAGCATCGTACAGCTCGTGCAGAGGTGAGAGAGTCACGACGGGTCGAGTGTTAGATCAGATCTGTGAGAAACACACCGTGTTATTGGTGCAGGTGTTTGTTTACATTGAGACAGTAGCGCATTAGTAGATTATTTTACAGTAGATTATTAAATCCCACACATAACTGTTCATAACATCACTTTTACTCCACATTTAGATTTCACTGATGGTGCAGATTAAACTTCAGACAGAGATCTGAGGACTGCAAGAGATTCAGTACAGTCTAGACAGACAGACAGACAGAATTTTTCTTCTGAGACGTGTTTCTTATTATTTATAATATTTTATTATGAGTCTGTGTGTGTTTAGGTATCGTAGTGGGATTCGAGGTTATATGAAGGTCGTAGTGTTGGACTTGCTAAGGCGTTACCTTCAGGTGGAGATACAGTTCCAGCAAGGTAACACACACACACACACACACACACACCAACCACAGTGTCCAGTTTCAATTAGTAACGTTATTGTTTTTCTGATATTTTATTCATCACATCACCCTTCCTTCTCCCTCTGTGTGTGTGTGTGTGTGTGTGTGTGTGTGTCAGGGACATATGATAAGTGTGTGATAAACCTGCGAGAGCAGTACAAGCCCGACATGACCCCCGTGCTCGAGCACATCTTCTCCCACGCCCAGGTCTCCAAGAAGAACGTCCTGGTCTCCATGCTGATCGTAAGACAGACTGAAGCCGAGACAGGTTCCAGATTCTCCTGTTAAAAACTGAGGCGTCTCCTTCACATCCTGTGTTTGATTGACAGGATCAGCTGTGTGGGCGGGACCCAGTGCTGACGGACGATGTGGTGCTGGTGCTGAACGAGTTCACGCAGCTTAGCAAGATGGAGAACTCCAAGGTGTCGCTGTGTGCCAGACAGGTGGGTCATGACCTCTGACCTTTAACACTCAGGACTGAGTTTAACCTGAGTTTCATCCTGTAACTGTGTCTGTATTACACCTCATGTAGACACACAGAAATAAGTCCTGATATGAAGAGTGTGTGTGTGTGTGTGTGTGTGTGTGTGTGTGTGTGTTCTGTCCCCAGGCGCTCATCGTGTCCCATATGCCCTCGTATGAAGTGAGACACAACCAGGTGGAGTCCATCTTCCTGTCCGCTATAGACATGTACGGACACCAGTTCTGTCCTGAGAACCTGAAGGTGAGATCAGGTTTAGTGATTATCAGAGTAAACACACAGCACTAAGTCAGTGTAGGAGTTTAATCCCCTCCGGAGGAGAGTTCTTAAGGTTAAAGGTCATATTGTGAGACGCATCGTCCCAGAGGAAATAATGTAAATGCAGATAATTCGTTCCAGACACCTGAAAATATGACCAATATTACAGATTTCCAACACTATAATCATATTTTTGCACATAAAAACATTTCGAAAAGACGTGTAAATGACGTAAAATATGAAATAAACAGACATTAAACATCACTTAACCTTAATTTATGATTTCTCTTGGCACCGGCTGCTTTAAAAACCAAACTGAAAGCGGCTACGTTTTCTTCTTGCTACCGTGCTTGGGACCTGTGGTGTTATGTCTTCACCAAATCTTACACAAAATGCAAAAAATGCAAATGCAAAACCCCAAAAATACTTAAACCTACTTTGTTTGTCTCTCCACTGACGTAAACAAGTTTTGATGGACTACCAGAAGTACACGTGACCGCTTCAGTCACTCAGGAGCCAAAAATGCTTCTCATGTCTTACAAAATTTTAGTGCGAAACTTCTTGACGTCTGGCGTCTGTGTGCAGGGGTACCACTGTACGTGTCTTATAATGAAGACTATTATATAGACGTGTGTGTGTGCGTGCGTGTGTGTGTGTGTGTGTCTCCCACAGAAACTCATCCTATCTGAGACGTCCATCTTTGATGTTTTGCCCAGCTTCTTCTACCACACTAACCGTGTGGTGTGTATGGCTGCATTAGAGGTATATACACACACACAAACACACACACTCACACACACTCTTTCATTCTCTCTCTCTCTCTCTCTCTCTCTCTCTCTCTCGAAGGTTTCTAAGGTTATATGAGTTTCTTAGTAACATTAAACTAATTTATAACAGTTGATACAGTATCTTGATAACAGTATATACAGTGTGTACAGGGTGTATAGTGTTAGCGTAGTAGTGGCTCTATGAGTGTGTGTGTGTGTGTGTGTGTGTGTGTTGAGGTGTATGTGAGGAGGGGTTATATAGCCTACGAGCTGAACAGTCTGCAGCATCACCAGATGAGAGACGGCACGTGTGCTGTACACTTCCAGTTCATGCTCCCTTCATCTCACCCTAACAGGTAACACACACACACACACACACACACACACACACGTCAGTGTATGAAAAGGGCTCATGTATCTGTTTAGAAATTAAAAGATGCACCAAACATTTTTTTCATTATAATAATAACAACAATAATAATAATAATAATAATAATATACAGTATCTAAGTAAAAATAAAGTTTTTGTCTGTACATTTCCTCAGAACTGACTCTTATATCTTATATATAACTGATATCTTTACATTTCATACATTGGAGGACCAGAAACTCGTCTCAGTAATGTTTCTGTTTGTTTGTCTGTTCAGCTAGATTTTGTCACAGCAGAATATAATAAACTTGTCCTGTCCTTCTGTATTTCCCTGAAGTTAAACCTGCACCATAAATTAAATTAAAATGTTGAGTAGAAGTGTAGTTATGAGGTGACGTTATGAGGTGACGTTATGAGGTGACGTTATGAGGTGACGTTATGAGGTGACGTTATGAGGTGAAGTTATGAGGTGCAGTTATGAGGTGCAGTTATGAAGTGACGTTATGAAGTGACGTTATGAGGTGAGGTTATGAGGTGAGGTTATGAGGTGAGGTTATGAGGTGAGGTTATGAGGTGAGGTTATGAAGTGCAGTTATGAGGTGAGGTTATGAGGTGAGGTTATGAGGTGAAGTTATGAAGTGCAGTTATGAGGTGACGTTATGAGGTGACGTTATGAGGTGAAGTTATGAGGTGCAGTTATGAGGTGCAGTTATGAGGTGACGTTATGAAGTGCAGTTATGAGGTGAAGTTATGAGGTGACGTTATGAGGTGACGTTATGAGGTGACGTTATGAAGTGACGTTATGAAGTGAAGTTATAAGGTGACGTTATGAGGTGACGTTATGAGGTGAAGTCATGAGGTGCGGTTATGAGGTGCGGTTATGAGGTGACGTTATGAGGTGACGTTATGAGGTGAAGTTATGAGGTGACGTTATGAGGTGCAGTTATGAGGTGACGTTATTAGGTGAAGTTATGAGGTGACGTTATTAGGTGAAGTTATGAAGTGACGTTATGAGGCGTTACGTGTCAGATGCTGATCAGCCTTAACACTTTTGACTATTTCTACAAACTATTTATCCGACGAGGACACACACTTACTCTCACATGTCACTATACAGTAAGTGTGAAGAATACATATGTGTACTTAAAATATATATAAAACCTTATGGCTTAAAATATCTTAAAGTATAGTTGTGAAATACATTTAAAAATATACTTATTATATGCTTATTATTATTATTATTTTATAATACATTTATTAAATTACATAAAGTATTATTTATTTATTAAAAATATAAATTGCAACTTTAGATTATTGCTGTATAAAGATTATGTCTATTGATCATCTCTCGATTATTTTTTGTCAGTGCGTGTAGATGTAAAGTGTACAACTTAGTTTAGACTACAACTTTTAAAGCGGTAATGCTATTATTGTAATTGTAACTGTATCAAAAGTAACTGTATCAAAAGAGAAAGAATTGAAAGGCTTTTTAAAGCTCCTGTTTCATGACTTTTGTCTTCGTGTGTGTGTGTGTGTGTGTGTGTGTGTGTGTGTGTGTGATTGGTTCTATAAGAGAACGGTACATCAGAGCGAGTCACTCCATTCCCAGTGCCATGTAACGACCTCTCTCTTTCTCTCTCTCTCTCTCTCTGTTATTCTGAGTTTCTGTGCTAACACTTTCTGTGCTAACACTTTCTGATGCTAACACTGCTAGCGCGGCTCGTCCTCTGGGTTCACTGGTGTTTTACTGGAATTAATTTCCTGCTTCGTGTGTTTTATGGGGAGTGTAAATACAAAGCTTACTCTGATGGCGCTGAAGCGGGGCTGAAGCTGTTACAGTGTAGTGGAAATGTTCCTCCAGGTGGACATGTTCCTCCAGGTTCATCCAGCCTGAAGTCATTCATCTGCACAGTTAAATTATGTTAGAATAAAAACTCTCACGACACTGGATGCATAAACCAGACAGTATTTCTTGGAATGACTTGATCTTACTTGATTAGTGTAAGTTATTATTAGTTCTGTTTCATTAATGAATTATTGTACTGATTTGGTAAAAACCCAGAGCTTCTGCAGAGGAACACACAGTAAGTACCTGTCACATGACTATTGAGGATGATGATGATGAAGATGCTGATCCTGAGCTGTTTTTTCTTCACACCTGATCAGTTAGAGACACATTAGTGTGTTAGAGAACCGGATGCTGCTGAACGCTCTGACTAACGCTGCTCTCTGATTGGTCTCGTTACAGAGGGAGCAGTCCCACGCTGAACAGGTAGAGTACGAGCTCCTCCCCCCCGACAACCAATCAGCTGCCTGCCTGGGGCTGCACCAGTGCATGCTGGGTGCTCTCCGCCGCTCTTTCTGTCAGTCCAATAACTCTTAATTCTGTTCAGCATTTAAAGGGGATGGAGTGATCATTCAGAAAGGCTTCTTAATTCGTTTAAGTGAAAGTTATCATTGTAATTTTTTTAAGGAGTAATTTACACTTAGTCTGAATAGTTTGAGCTCCACGCAGATGTAAACGTGTCCTGTGTACTAGCGCAGGCAGAGTGTGTATCAGTGGGGTCCAGAGAATAGATGATGTTGTTTGGATAATCGGAAACTACAATTCCTGTTAATTACCTACATGTTAATATTAACCAATTAATACAAATACATCATCTAGTAACATGAATATGACTTCAGTTAGTCCCCGACTTACGAACATTCGAGTTACAAATTTCCTCAGATACGAACGGACTGCAGTTATACAATCATTCGTAGATGTGAACAAATCACAGAAGTAGCTCACGTGTATTGTACAAAAAATAGACTCTGCAGCGCACCAGATACCAACATTTACAATTATATACAATATTTTTAGTGTGCAAGTGAATGTGTAAAATGTTTAAGTATAGTGCATGTGTGTGCGTGCGGGAGTGCAGGGGTGCTTTACGTTGTGTATTTGTGTCAAAGGCGTGTGAGACTCACTTTGTCAGACTTAAGAACAAATCCGACTTACAAACATGCTCTCGGAACAGAACTCGTTCGTAAGTAGGGGACGACCTGTAGTGTGTAGGACACGTCTGTGTGTTCTGTCGTCTGTGTAGCATCTTCATTACAATCAGCATGCTGTTCTTTCCATCACTAACACCCACACTCTACACACACACACACACACACACACGCAGGTTGCCGGCGAGCGGCTCGGGCCAATTTGATTCGATACCACGTCAGGGCAGCGAGCTCTTCCTGGAGGGGGCGCTGTCTCCGCCCTGTCAGAGGATGGGAGCCATGGTGGCCTTCCACTGCTTCGACGACTTCAGAAGGTGATTACTGTGTGTGTGTGTGTGTGTGTGTGTGTGTATACACTTGTATGTTGTGTTGCACTTGTGGTGTTGTAGCCACGACGATGCTCGTGTTTGTGCATGTGCAGGTGTTTCGATGAGGTCATTTCCTGTTTTGCCGACCCGCTGTGTGAGGGGACGCTGTTCTCAGAGACGGTCTATGATGAAGAGAGTATTAAGGTAAACACACGGATTTGCACGAACACACACACACACACACACACACACACACACATTGTGGTGTTAGTTGTCAGTGTGTATAACGGTGCTGATGTTTACAGAGCATGAGGGAGAACCCCATCCACATCATTAACGTCTCCATCAAGTCCGCCGACACCGAGGACGACGACGCTCTGGTCACAGAGTTCAGCGACTTCGCTCAGTCCAAAGTCAGTGTGTGTTCTCTGGCTCGGGTCTAAATCTCACACACACTCTCACTTCACACCTTCAGCATGACGCTCCTGAGGTTTACATGTAATAAGTCGTCTTATTCACCCGTCACAAACTTTAGACAGATGTTTTCTGTCTCTCTCTCTCTTTCCAGAAACTTAGCACTGAGAGTATTTTTTTATTTTTATAACTTTTATTATCATCATTACTGTTATTTCCTGACAGAAAGCTGTGCTGTACGAGTACGGAATCAGGAGAATCACCTTCCTGATAGCACAGAAAGTAAGAAATCATGGTTTATTTCTCAACAATTACTGACATCATTTAAACTCTACATGAGTAATTAATTAATTAATCCATATTAACATGTTCTTGTTTTTTTATAGAGGGAGTTTCCTAAATTCTTCACATTCCGAGCCAGAGATGAGGTACAAAAAAAAAATTGAATTCAATTAAATTTCATTTGTATATCGCTTTTAACAATGAACATTGACTTAGAGCAAAGTTTGATGTAAACTTTAAAGCACTTTATGTAAGTCGCTCTGGATAAGAGCGTCTGCCAAATGCCTAAATGTAAATGTCGAGCAGCTGCAGAGAATGATGAACAAAAAAAAAACCTTAGATGTTAAACAAAATCATCCTCTAGTGAGGAAGTAAAAACTCCCTTAGATGGTATGAGGGAGGAACCTTGAGAGGAACTCGAGAGGAACCTTGAGGTGGAAAGGAATTAGCGTAGCTGCTGTTCATGATATTAGATGATGTGCAGTTAGATGTGCTGGAGTATGAGGTCATGGGGTGAATCATGTGTACGTCAGGATTAAGAGATCTGTCTACTTTAAACCGAGGGACTTTAAACTGTGTCTGAGACCTGACGTCTATTTCAAAGCTTTTAAACGTTTTAAACCTACAGTAGAGTGTGTGTGTGTGTGTTTAGTTCCAGGAGGATCGGATCTACCGGAACCTTGAGCCGGCCCTGGCCTTCCAGCTGGAGCTGAACCGGATGAGAAACTTCGCCCTGACCGCGATGCCCTGCGCCAACCACAAGATGCACCTGTACCTGGGCGCGGCCCGCGTGGAGGAGGGCACCGAGGTCACCGACTACCGCTTCTTCGTCAGAGCCATCGTCCGCCACTCGGACCTCGTCACCAAGGAGGCGTCGTTCGAGTACCTGCAGAACGAGGGCGAGCGTCTGCTCCTGGAGGCCATGGACGAGCTGGAGGTGGCCTTCAGCAACACACACACGCGCACGGACTGCAACCACATCTTCCTCAACTTCGTCCCCACCGTCATCATGGACCCCGTGAAGGTCAGGAACAGATCTGTGTCTCGTTCCTAAAACATTCAGATATAGTCCTCAGGAACGGTGTGTCCTGATCGGCTGGTGGTGCGTCATTTATTAAAGTTGATGTTGTGTGTGTGTGTGTGTGTGTGTGTGTGTGTGAGATCGAGGAGTCGGTGCGCTCCATGGTGATGCGTTACGGTCGGCGTCTGTGGAAGCTGCGCGTGCTGCAGGCGGAGCTCAAGATCAACATCCGGCTCACACCGAGCGGCGGCACCGTCCCCATACGCCTGTTCCTCACCAACGAGAACGGGTACTACCTGGACATCAGTCTGTACCAGGAGCTCACGGACACGGCCACAGGACAGGTACACACACACACACACACACACACACACTTAGATCTGTGGAAGTCAACAGTAGCTATCGAATATTTTAGTAACGGAGTATTCTACCAAACATTTAATCGAGTAATCGGATAAAATGTACGTTTGCTTAATTAAACTGCAATGTAAAATATATACGAGAAACAAAGATTAATTGGTTTTCTTTTTAGAAAAATCTACTTTTATTTTTTAAACGCATACAGACAGCATTTTATAAAAAATAAACATTATTCATTATTCACAATACAAGGAATAGATTAAAGTTGACTGAGATGCAGTACAGTGTCATACATTCTTATTTTAAAGCCTTTTCACAGATGCAAAAACTAAATAAAGTTATTTCAAATGACTTTAAGTATCAAGAAAACTAAGTCACACATTGAAATAAATGTTAATATATTTTTATCGCTCCCTTCCATTCTGTATCCCCCAACAGAACGCTCCCTCAAATCAATACACACTAACTGTTCGCGTCTCCTTCCGCTTTGTGGGTGACGTCAGCGCTTCTTCTTCGTCGGTGTTTACTGGCGGCTTGTGTCCGGAAGCGCGCTGTGTCACGCCAAATAAATAACTGAGCAAAAACATAACGAAAGATTTTAAAATTAATTAACAGAAGCTTCGAGGCAGAAGATTTTACCTCCATCATTTTTTGTAATCGAGTAACTCGAGGAATCGTTTCAGCACTAAAGTCAACGGCTGATACTGAAATCACTACAAAATAATAACAACACTCTTAAATCACAGTGTGAGACTGCAGTTAGTCCAGAGTGTGTGTGTGTGTGTGTGTGTGTGTGTGTGTGTGTGTTTCAGATCATGTTCAAGTCGTACACAGAGAAGCACGGCCCGCTGCACGGGATGCTCATTAACACTCCGTACGTCACCAAGGACCTGCTGCAGGCCAAACGCTTCCAGGCCCAGAGTCTCGGCACCACCTACGTCTACGACTTCCCCGAGATGTTCCGACAGGTGTGTGTGTGTGTGTGTGTGTGTGTGTGTGTGTGTCAGAGTGTTACATCACTTTTATGTTCACCTTTATGCTCCAACGTCTGTCTCAGGCTCTGTTTAAGCTCTGGGGTCCGGGAGACAACCACCCTAAAGACGTCCTGCTGTGTACCGAGCTGGTGCTGGACCCTCAGGACCGACTCGTCCAGATGAACCGCCTGCCCGGAGACAACGAGGTATCACATGACATCGCCGAACTGAGATCACGAAGCGTACCAAGTGATTTATTATGTTTTTTTATTATTGTGATACTAAATGATGAATCCCAAACCTGGACGTGTCCCTACTATTTGACACCGTCTCCAGGTGGGCATGGTGGCGTTCCGCATGACGATGAGGACCCCGGAGTACCCCGAGGGGCGTGACATCATCATGATCTGTAACGACATCACCTACAAGATCGGCTCGTTCGGGCCTCGGGAGGACCTGCTGTTCCTGCGGGCGTCGGAGTTGGCGCGAGCCGAGGGGATCCCGCGCGTCTACGTCGCCGCTAACAGCGGGGCGCGCATCGGCCTGGCCGAGGAGATCAGGCACATGTTCCAGGTGGCGTGGGTCGACCCCGCCGACCCCTACAAGGTGAAACGGATCAGTACTCGTACACTTAATCACAGTCTGAGTTCGTCTCTATAGGACTGAATTACAGTTTACTGTCCGTCTGTGTGACGCTCCAAGTCTCTGTCTGAACCAGTCAGTACGCCTCCAGACGCCTCTGCTACATTTTGATGGATGTAGGAGTCGTTTCAGGTTTTAAGAATGTTGAGAAAGAGCTCTTACTCCTACTCTTAAAAGTAGGACCAAACTTACCCCACTGAGAATTCCTGCCCACAGTTTTAGGAGAGATGTCCGACTCTCAGACGTTTAGTAAAGACAGGCCCTGGACTCAGGTGGTCGGTGTTGGTCACTCACTGGTTTGTCTCTCTCTCTGTTTTGTTTTTCTTTTCCTGCAGGGTTTTAAGTATTTATATTTAACACCTCAGGACTACACACGCATCAGCTCCACCAACTCCATCCACTGTCGCCATGTGGAGGAGGGAGGAGAGTCCAGGTCAGTCACCAGTCACACCGTTTATATTATAGTTACTCTTACTGGTTTGTCTTTTACACTTTTACATATTGTGCAAATACGTCTGAATTCTAAAATACTCTCAAATAAGAAGATAAACTATCAAAATAGTCTGTCTTCTTATTTATCTCTATTAGTGGCTGAGAAGTGCAAAACAAAATAACAAAACCAAAACCAAAATAACAAAAACAAAATAACAAAAACAAAATAACAAAATAACAAAAACAAAAAAAACAAAAACAAAGTAACAAAATAACAAAAACAAAAAGACAACAACAAAATAACAAAACAAAAAAGAAAATAACAAAACTGAAAACAAAAAAAATTCAAAAGCAAAATATATTTGAAAACAAAATAACAAAACTAAAATAACAACTTTGAAAATGAAATACCAAATGAGAAAACACAACAGATCAGTCAAACCGGATGAGGTCGTTATAGTTTGCAGATGAAATTCTTATCACTGATTGGTCGAGACATCTGTCACTCAAAATCAGCTGTAAGAATTTCATGCACAAACCACACCTACCTTTTCTGGTTTGTTGATCCTTACTGCTGATTGGACAAGACATCTGTCACTCAAAACATATACTGCAGGACATACACTGCAGCCTGACGGCGTTTACATGTCATGAAGCTTCAGGATCCTGTATGTCCTGAGTGACAGATGTCTCTTCAAATCAGCGATAAGAGTTTAAGTCACAAACTATACAGTACTTTTTTCAGTTTGACTGAACTGTTGTTGTCTTTTCTCATTTGTTATTGTGTTTCTGGATGTCGTGTTTTCTGATTGATGTAGTTTTCAGTGTTGTTATTTAGTTTTTTCGTTGTTATTTAGTTTTCCACTCCTCAGTCAGTGTAATCTGTGTGGTGCTGTAGGTACATCATCACTGACATCATCGGGAAGGAGGACGGGCTCGGTGTGGAGAACCTCAGGGGCTCGGGGATGATCGCGGGCGAGTCGTCACAGGCGTACGAGGAGATCGTCACCATCAGTCTGGTGAGAGCCGAGAGAGTGTGTGAGTGTGTGAGTGTGTGAGTGTGTGAGTGTGTGAGTGTGTGCGTGTGCGTGTAGCATGCAGGATAATTTCCCTGAGCCATGCTGATGTGCTCCTGGATGAATCATACATGGACATGCTCGCAACACCCATGCTGGGGAATAATGAGACCCAATGAAGTGAAGAATATGAACACACCTCGTCTACAACAACACCTCTTTCTCAAGCGCTCTCCCTCCCTTATCCATTCACTACCCCCCCCTCCTCCCCCCCTCATATTCATCACCGCCCCCTCTCTTCTTCTCTGATCTCCCAGCGAAGGTGTGCCGTACAGCGGCGAGGCGCCTATTTGCGGTGTGAGCATGCATGTATTATTACACATCTACCCTGCGTGATGGCGGTGCGACGGATTCGGCGGCCGCGGTTGTTATGCTGACGGATGATTGTGCTTGGAAACAGAAGAGGTGCAGGTTAATACGGCTCAGCTCCACGTCGGAGAGGCTGCTGGCAGGGGTCAAAGGTCGGCTGATGAGAAAGCACAAAGCTAGCGCCGGGCTCCTCTCTGTGTTTGTGTGTGTGTGTGGGCAGCGCGGAGGTCAGGGAGAGTGAGTCACTGCAACCACACAGGCCTACACACACGTTTGAAAGGCATACACACAACTCACTCACAGACTGATAAAGACACACAGAAGGATAGATTGTACTTTGATGCACGCACATCCATGCACAGTGGGCCTCTGCTGTAGGGCCTCCTAGGTTTTATTTACAGAAAATCAATTAAAAACTGTTCTTGCCCACAGGAATGCAGCAACAATATCATCGTGTCTTATGAAGCATTGTGGACTCATGAAGCAGACAGCCGCTGTGCTACTTAGAGAAGTTGCACTTTTTACAGAACGCCTGCTAAACTGCAAATTTTGCTGCAATCCAAAAACAAAAGTTGGAGCAGCGGTTGCCAACAGGGGAATTGGGACCGTGCCAACAAGTTAAATCGGACTGGTAGCCAAATGATTAAGGGGACAGCAAAGGTGAATTTGTGCTTTTCTCCAGGCATGTGCCAGTCTGATACTCGGTATCGGTCCGATACCGGCCAAAATCACTGGATCAGATATCGTTACAAAAAAAAGGGTGTAATCCAGTACGATCCATGATCCTAAACCAGTGGTTCCAAACCTTTTACCTTTTCTATCACGGAGTAAACTGACGACCCCTCACCAAGTAACATGTTTTACTTTCATAGTTTCCTGTGAATGTTGCATCAGGTTTTCTGATATTTTTTAGGAATGTTTAATACAAATTTCTGTATTGTGAGTTATTTTTATTTTTATCTTAAATAATAATCAAAACAACAATAATCCCCAAAATAACAGTTTATCTCCACAGAAATGAATGAAATTAAATAGTATATATAATAGACCTAAAAGGCCTAATGTATACAGTTATTTTTGCATTTATGTTTTATACAGTGTCATAGTGTGTACAGGTTATCCTTGCACTTTATTTTTTACATTTCCTCATGTTGTGTAAACTTGTGTTATTGTACCTGTCTCTGCAAATTGCCCCCTGGGGACAAATAAAATGTTTTGAATTGAATTGAATTTAAAAACCCATTAGAATCAAGGAGGACACGCGACCCCCCCCGTGATGCTTTGGCGACCTCTAGCAGGGGTCGGGACCCCCAGGTTGGGAACCAGTGGCCTAAACTATGACGTACATGCTTCACTAAACTTTGAGTGACGTGCCGTAAAGAGAGATGTGTCACGTGAGCAGAATCAAAATGCTGATTAAAGTTGAAATAAAAAGCAGCAGCATGTTGTGGGTTATTGTATTTCCTTAAGGGGAGTTGAATATTTGTTTCCCAGTGTGAGCATGTTTTTTAGATGGCTAGGTTAAGCAAAGTGCATCCATACAAATGTATTATTAAGAGCTGAGCTGTTTAAGAGCGGGAAAAAGACAGTATTGGATCAGTATTGGTATCAGCAGATGAGATACTGAAGGTTGTATCAGACATGAAAAAGTGATATCGAGCCATCCCTGCTTTTTACTCTCTGAACTTCTCGTAATGTTTTCCTATGATTTTTACCTCTACATGCCGAAAATGATTAATAGAAAAGAATCTGAGAGGCAACAATGACTCTTTGATTCATCTTCTCATAAGCTTTGGGATAAATCGTCTATGATGCCTGTTTTCACATGTGATTCCCATTAAAGATCTCCTCCAGACACATGATTAGTATTTTGTTTCACATGGTTTTCCCACAAAAATGTAAAAAAAAAAAAAAAACTCTGAAAAGGTGCTGGAAGCACATCTACTCTTCTCCCTCATTAAGAAATTCTAGGTCTGGCCTCTAGCCCCGCCCACCACCGCTGCCATAGTTACGCTAGTCACTTGATTGGTTCCTTAGACATATGACGTCATAAACCCTGTCTGTCTGAATCTGGATTTTTGAGTCTGTTGTTGGCACACTGCAGTTTGAAGGCAGATTCTCAGCCGTGGTGCCGACTGCTCTTTTCACTCAATACGCAAATAAAAACCACCATACAGACATGTCAGCATGGTTAAAAACTGGATTTTCACGAGAGGGCCTCTTTAAACAAATTACCAGCAACGTCTTAACCTTGAGCACAAGTGTCTGAAATATACAGCTCAAAGTCAGTCCATCACAACGTGAGAAGAGCTGTGTTTTCCATCCGGGGGTCAGTCACTGTGCCGTAAACAGACCTGCTCATCCAACGTAACCCCCCGGTCATTCTCCCCTCTCCGAGGTCCCCGCAATCATGAAAATGATCACTATCACGGCAGCAGCCGCCGTCGACTGGACTTCGGGACTCTGCCGTGCTGAGACAGTATCAGTCAGAGGCCATTTACATAATAACGGCTCATCATTCAAAAAGGTCCTTTTGTTTGCGATATAACAGGAAACTGTCAAGATGTCACCCTCGGCTGGGGCCTCAGCACGCCGTGCCGGTAAACAGCGGAGGAGGGGTCTAATTGTGGTCGGCGGTTGCACAGGAGAAAGAGGAGAGGGAGACGGGGAAGAAAAGATACAAGTGGACTGAGTGGAAACACTAGAAAGATTGACAAAGGGAGGAATCAAAAGCAAAATGGCTGCGTGTTTGGCGGGAGACGAGTGATTGAAAGGAGGTCCGAGTCACAGAAACCTTCCCGGTGGTCACCCCAGACTCAAGAGCCCACTTTACTCACTGATATTACCCGACCTAAAATTAAACTCCATTCAGACTCAGATGCATGTCTGGGGCAGAAACACATTTAACATTAGAAAATTGTCAATCTCCCACTCCAAGTAATCATTACAGCTTACCCCGGAGCTGTTTACTTGAAGGGTTTGGAAGTGCATGTCGCAATTTCACCCGGAACTTTAAATGTATTGTGCAAATGTGTGCGTGTGGAATTACAAACATTTATTTGATGAGGTAGAAAGTTATGGTTGGACACCTGCAGACAGACAACAATGCATCTCCAGATGTGACAAATATTACAGAGTTTAAATCTGACGGGAGGCTGGAAAGTTACCATGTTGGGTACACAGTATGTTACTGAGCAGAGCAACACAGCTCAGAAATCAGTGTTATCTTTGACTCAGGCCATTTTTAGACATACATGGCAGAGGTTTGTCAACTTTTATCTATAACCTTTCATTCGAGAAAGGTTTTAACTGTGCAGAAATAAAAACTTCACCCACAGTGCACATCTCAACCACTTTATCCACAATGGCTTTTTGCACGTCTTCTCAAACTATTTTTTTTAATCTGGGAAATTGATTTTTGCACTTGTGTTGCATATTTTCCCATAAATCTGCCTTTTAAGGTGGTGTGATTATTTCATATTAAAAACAAGTCTCAAATCAAGCCCCCAAGAAAAGCACTGCAGTGGCCAAACCCTGGAATTACAACTGCCGGGTCGGTCATGTGATGCCATTGGGCCCCAAAAATACTTTTTCCCAAAGACTTACATTGGGAAAGAGATGTCTGTAAATCAGTGGAGTATCACAACCCTCACGCAATGACTCATTTTACAATCAGAATTTGTTCCATTTGGTCCAATAACAAGTCCAGAAAGAGCTGCACGACTAAGTAATTTTATTCCTATTAAAGTTAGCGGAGGGCTAAACCAGAACCGGGCAGAAGTCTCTGGTGCTTTATGGGTCTATGGGATGCAGAAGATCCATATTATAAAATCTGGGTAATTTTATACACAAAGTTGAACTTTTTTGGCTTCATGACTGAGAAACGTTCACAGGAATCAACGGAGCCCCGCCTCCAACACTGTATCCAGTTCTCTTTGTACACCCATGGTCTCAGGTCTTACAAAATAATCTGAACTCCAGGTTAATACACAGTCTTCATCGGTGGGTGGATTTTGCTCAGTTATCATGTAGATGGATCTCTTGTAAGTAACGCACCGGAGTTCATTCTTATATTATATTGAAACTGACAAAACAATCCAAACTCAAGGTCCACTTACTAGATTTGTTCAGGGCTTTTCAACCGAATCACACTATCTTCATCACTCCATCTGCTGATATGGACCGTGGGATACCGTTTAAACTCTATGACATGTGACGGCTGATTCATAACTCCACCATGAAAACATCATGAAAACATCTCATTTTACAATTAAAAAGCAACTTAACACTCAACCCCCGTTCATTCTAAATCCAAGAGCTTTGACACATCTCGGGGCTCCTTTAGTTTGAACGGGCACGAAGCCAGAGCTCACACAGACACACACTTATACTCCTAAGCCATGACAAGCGCACACACACACCCTGACTTAGTTCCTTCACACCTCCCCGTGTGTGTGACAGGAAATCACCAGCAGCCACTCGACCCAGGAGCCATTTCTCCTCATCTTCGCCGCTCCTCGCGGGCCTCTCAGCATCCACTCCTTCCTAAGACCTGCTCCTCCAACGTCTTTTCCACCCTCATCGCCTCTCACATCATTTGACATCAAAGGGGCCGCGACGAGTCTCGCTGTTTACCCTCCCTAGCAGGCGCTCATTACAAAAACATCAAAATAAGCCGTGCAGAGAGGCAGGGCGAATTAATGATCTCCCTGTGCCACCGGTGCCCCGCACGCCCTCTCCGAACGGTGCCAGGCCATTTGATGCAGAGCAAATACACTCTGATACACGTGCATGTGGAGACAAACGTGTAGCTAGATGAGGATGCATACTTGCATATCCGTATACTCGCACACACCCACGCATGTTCTAGTGCCAAGGCCCGTGGCTGCTAACGACCATTCAATTAGTGGAAATTAGGGAAGCATTGTGAGGTCCATGCTGTGACCATTAGTTGTTGGAGAGAAGCACAAGGAGTGTGGGCCAGGATTAATCCCTCAAGAGCAAGACGGAGAACCTCGCAGGTCACCATCCTGTCGGGCTTTTTGGTTTCGACACTAACGAGGGCGGAGGACGGCGTCGTATGCATGCAGTCTGTTTTTATAATTAGGGGGTCCACTGCAGGTAGTGTGACGACTTTTTCTTTGCGTTATTAGCAATGTTTTGTGTGTGCAGTCAGTTGTTTCAATAGCGGATTCGACGCAAACGCTCATTAGACGAGCAGTTTGAAGCAAATCCTCATTAGATCAAGTGATTTCATACAAATTGCCGCTCCACAAAAGCAAACCCGATTGTGAAATCAAAGTGCTTCGGCAATGCATTGTGACACAACACATACATCAGCGTGCGCAGGTCGCTCTGCAACACATGGCTTTCCCCATGCATGTAATGCCAGGTTTTTATTTGGAAATTAATTCTTAATCTAATCTATACAGCCCTATTAATAACTATTATAAAGCACACCCCAGTCATGAATTAATCAGGGATTGGTAATTAGTGTAAAATTTAAATGCATGTTGTAAACCCACATTGAGTGTCTGGCACTAGACGGAGGTGCCAAGCCATCGCTGTACTAATTAGTTTGCAATTATGTTTAATAAGTTCTGTGGAAGCCAATCATCGTACAGTCGGGGAGCTGGGCTCTCCTGATACACGCGCAGTGGATCCAACATGGAGGAGGCAGTGACGAACATCGCATCTTATACATTTTTTTTTTTCCTCCAACGTTTGCTCAGCAAAGCATGCCTGATTTTAAGCAACTCCCTCCATCACACTCAGTTAAACACACTTCCTGCTGGGAGCTTCCCTCTGCAGCCCAACTTCACCGTTTCTCTCTCGGAGCAGAGTACCGCCATCATTTCCTGCTGCTCCCCTCAGAGCACGATGTATTTTGTGATGAACTATAATTTCAATGTACCTACTTTTCTCTTCTTGAGCTAGTGATTTCCTACATTTCCCAGAGTGCCTTTCAAAAACAATCAATGTCTCAGAACGTTTAGTACTCAAGCTGCAGGATATTTGTAAGTCGGGATAGAAACAGTTACACCGAGTGAAGCTTCAGTCTTTTCACTAACTAAATTATTTCAGGCAGTCTGGTGGTGATTAAACTCACGTCACCCTGCAGTCAAACTGCAGACACTAATACGAAACTTAGATTTCAATCTGCCAGCAAAGTGATTCAAATGCTCAAAGTAAATTGTTGAGTTAATCCATATTCTCAACAGTTTGAGCTGTTTTTAGCAATTTTACTCAGAACTGTCTTGACGCTGCATTCTGGTCCGTTTTTTCTGCTTTCTTTTGGGTACAAAGTGGTCTGTAAGCTTATTCTACAATAGAAGTCCCCCTTTAAACTGCAGTTCAAGAAAAAAAACCCTGTGCCACATTCATGCCAAATGGGAGTTCCCGCAATTACCAGTTTTCGACTGCAACAACTTCATTATGGATTAATCTACCGATTATTTTCTCGATTAATCGTTTGGTCTATAAAACTCAGGAAATAGTGAAAAAATGTTCATCCCAGTTTCTCAAAGTACAAGTCGATGTCTTTAAATATATTGTTTTGTCCAAAACCCAAAGATATTCAGTTGAATATGACATAAAACAGAGAAAAGGCAGGTAATCAACATATTTGAAAGGCGAGAAACAGCATTTTCTGCCGTTATTGGAGGAAACATTACTAGTTGACGAAGTAATAATTAGACAGAAGCAGCTAATAAACATGGAAGCATCACGTAAGCCAAAGTTATTCCTTCTAGGTAATTAAAAATATGTGCGGCCAATATATGTGTCAGTGTCTAACTAAAAAGAAGGAAAAAAGGAACACGTTTTTGTATCTGGTTTCACTTTTTAGCTAAACTGCTACAAACATGTAACTCACACAAAGCTAATTCAGCTAACAGCTAATTTAAGCTTCATTTCTATCTGGTGTGACAACATGTCTGGCGGCAGGTCCATTACCTTCAGAGATTTGTGGAACGGCAGCGTTTCCCGTTTCCCTTTCCATCATGTAGACACGGCACCAACGCAGCACAACACCAAAACCTGCAGTGACATATGTTCTGGTGTCAACCTCTATTGTAGCTGGAAATATGCCCACATATTGTAAAAAAATACATATATATGCTAGTTTAACATGATTTTGTTTTATTTTTACATTTGAATACATTTTCATCACATTTTCAAAGTACAACACAACAGAAGTTATTAAATCAACAGATAATTACAACACACACACGTGATGTGTGTTTAACAAAGCTCAGCTGTGACCTGAAGAAAGAGACAAGAAAAGGAGGGATTGTATTTCACAGAATAAGGACTGCGACTGGTTCTGCAGGAAGGAGCCGTGGACAAAAAGTTAATAAAATATCATTCGGGGGCCATGTTGCCGTGCTGGAAGACCGACGACAAAATGAGAGCGTGCAGCACCATCACCTCCTAAACCCTGATAAAACAAAAGGAAATTCAGTTGTGGGGTGTGCAGCTGTGTAAATGATACTGTAAAAGTTGAGACTAAAGATCAGCAAGGACGAAGCGATGCACTCTTCAACCCTCCAGATACAAAAAATAATAAAGAAATCAACACAATGAACGGTATGAATGCATGAACCCTGGCTCGGTATCTGCCAGGCTGAGTGGTGCATTGTGAATTCAGAGTTGAAAGCATTTTGAGAAACTTGGCCGTGGACCAAAAAGCCTCTAAATGGTTTCATGAGTTGGTTTTTGAATGGTCAGCTGCGGGTGGGGATGGGAAAAAAAAAAAAGGAGGAGGAAAGAGCCCAAACCCAAAATATAACCGATCGTCTTTCTAGCTTCGCCAACTGAAATATTCCTTACGGGATTTGGCAAAAAGCAGGTGTTTTTTCTGCTTTTTTTTTGGGGGGGGGGGGGGGGGGGTGAGAA
>JAOVVB010000029.1:17329441-17341435 GCA_028570985.1 Heterobranchus longifilis
CCAGCAGTCCCCACTACCCTCAATCAGATGGGCTGGCTGAGAGAGCTCTACGCTCAGCCAAACACCTAGCAGAAAAATGTGCACGAGGTGGAACAGACTTACAGTATATGCGGCACTGCTCAATCTACGTAACATACCAAGAGATGGGCTGCACTCACCAGCCCAGCGCCTGCTTTCACGGCGCACCAAGACTTCTATTCCCATAAACAAAGACATGTATGTGCCAAAGGTGGAACCACAGGTCCAGGCAGCTATAACACGGAACAGACAGAGAGGAAAGAAGGAAAGACACACTATGACAGGTCCACCAGGCCCTTGGCCCCATTGCATGCAGGACAGACAGTGAGAATACAGACGGACAGGGGATATGACAAGAGCACCACAGCCAAACAGCTACCAGGTTCAGGCTGGAGATGCCACATATGTGAGAAACAGGCACTATGTCTTACAGACACCTGAGCAATACACCCCGCCTGCAACTACACAGGTCACACTCAACACCAACAATGAACCTCTGCCAGAGTCCCAGCGAGGTGTTGACCAGCCGCAAACAGAACACGAAGCACCCGTGGTCGTCACCCGCTCAGGAAGGGTATCGAAGCCCAATTCCCTATACATGGACTACACTACATAGGCTCAGAACTTATACTGCAACAGCCCAGTTACATTTGGCTGTTAAGAAAAAAATATATATACAGAATATAATAAAATACCAATGTTATATATCAAGGCTAACTGTTAAAAAAAACTGCAGCTGTTAAAACTGTTTCTTGCTCATTCAGTTTTATATTTTATATTCATGTTAAACCTAAAAGCTGTTAAACCTGTTTGTCGGCCCTTTAGTGGGGGGGAGACAAACAGGAAGTTACAAGCGGTGTGTGTAAAAGAAATAAATAAAGAGAGTGCGGTGCTATAGAAGTGTTAGTCATTTGTCTACACACATCTACAGAGTTCTTGCATCAACTTATCAGATAATAATGTAAAGATTTCGAGTGTTTAAACTGACAGTCCTGATGAATCCTGTCTTCATTCTTACAGTTCTATAAGATTAATCATCTCTTACTGTATAAATATGAGGATTAATAATCAGTGTGACTGAGTCAGACAGGGTTAATATGGAATAAACACTTAGACTTCAGTTACTCACCTGGAGGAGAAACAATCATCACACACAAGTACAGAATAAGACCCGACAACACACACACTACAGCACACACATCACAGCACACACATCACAGCACACACACACTGAATATCAGCTCGTGCAGAAGGAACGTTCTGTTTATTTCTTGTGTAACTCTGTGTGTGTGTGTGTGGGTATTTCCACAGTTAAAGCGCCTGACAGAGAGGTCACGTGACAGAGTGGTGTGTGCTTTTTTTTTTAAAGCAATACAAACAGAAATGTAACTAACAAAAACAGAACAAAAAAAGAAGAGAAAAACAAATATATACAAACATATATCCAGGGTGCAATAAAACAATCAAAAGGAGGAAATTCTACCATTTAAGTCGACACAAAGTTAGAATACAGCGATCACTTTAGGATTATCAGTCTTTACTGGTTTCTATGTACCTGTTTAGATTGTTTTTAAATACAGGAAAAAAAGGTTTAGAGACAGTAACTTTTAGTTTATGGATATGAAATGTAGCTAGTAGGAAACATAAATTAATTATAGAATATTTTCTCATATTCTCTTTTAAGTAGTCAAAACATCCAAAGAAAACAAAACACAAAGAGAAATCACTTTCTAAACGAGATTGGATTAAAATCCAAAATTCTGACCAGAAAACCTCTGTGTGGGTGACATGTGTGGGTGAACTCCCAGAACAAGTGAATGAGATCTTCTCCATTACAATGACAAAAAGAACAATTCTCTTTAATGTCTGACTTTTTTTTTATTTTTTTATTTTTTAGAAAGGCTTTGGACAGATAACATTTGTGAATTAATTCATACATTATTTCTTTTACTTGGTTAGTTAGTAGATACTTTTGAGGCAAGGACCATACTTTCGTCCAGGGTAAATTCTCTACAATACTATTCTAATATGGTTTTATATAAGGGGTTGTAATTACCGCTCTCTGGAAGAGAGGAATTATTTTATAATTATTCTTTTGTTTCTCTACAGAAAAGCATTCACTTCCAACCAGTGTCAGTTAAGTTTAAAGAATAAGAATCTGGCCAGGGAAATGTAGAACCTTGTAACAATAAAGTCACCCCAGAGGGTATGGCATTAGAGACGTCAGCATATTCATTAGCGGATATGGGAATATTGTATTTCTGTAAAAAAGCTAAATAATTGTAAAGTCTACCATGTGTGTGAAACAATTTTCCAACTAAAAGAAAGTTATTTTTGAACCAGTTAAAAGTAATTTATTCTTGTAAATGTTTACCTTCCAAAGTAAAGCTTTTGGGTCATTGATTGTCATGTTTGGGGATAGATAAACTAAGATATAGATGGCTTTATGGTCAGACAAAGGACTATTGAAAATATTAGTTTTCAAAAAAGTCTTTGTTACACCAAGTGTACTGTGTTACATCTGGAAACATTTCTCTCCAGATGTCAACTAAGTCAAATTTATCCATAAATGCTGTAAGATATGAGTTTGGGGAGACAGCCTTCCTTGAAGGGTACCTACAGTACTGTATCATGCATGTTACTCATTGTGATCTTAAAGTCCCTAAAATCAAAAGGCAGTAGGATATATTTACCCAATACATACTGTGTGTAAGTTTTTAGTCTATCCTGCTAAATAAACTGCAGTTTTCTGCAACAGAGTTGTATCCATAGACGTTAATAATAATTTGTACTGTATATACTGATTGATAAGAACTACATCAGCAGAAAGTGTCCTTAAGGATCAATACCGGCTTCCAGGATATTACCATTAAAATTATACTTCATAATCTCTACTCCAGCAGAATGTTCTGACCCATGTGATAACCATATTTTACTGTCCCACTGTGACACAAAAAACAGAGATCTACTTTGTACCTTTTAGAAAACAAAAATAAAGCTTTCCCTCCCCTTAGCCTTGTGTCACGTTCAGAGTAGTGATGGGAAGATCGGATCATTTTAGGCTACGTTTACACTGTCGGGTAAATGTGACCCAATTCCGATTTTTTGCTCGTATGTGACCCATATCGGATATGTTCCATGTCTGTGTAAACAGGAAAAAAACACATGCATTCTGATATTTCGGGATCGGTTTCAGGCCTCCTTCATATGTGGAAATAAATCAGATATAAATCAGATATAAATCAGATATGTGCTAATGTGATTGTCGGGTAAACAGACGGATCAGATTTCCTGAGTCATTGTGTTCTGTACGTCATTAAACTGCGACTTCTTCGCGGTTTAATGACGTAATGCTATTCTCCGGTGGAAGCGCGTGAGGAATTATAACATCGCAGGTCCTCGAGGCAACAAGATGGCGAGCTAAGCACATGTAGTTTTCTCGGCTCTTCAGCAATTTCTGAATTTTTCCTTTATATTTTATTTGTTATCATCCCAACTGTTACTTTTACTATTGATTCGTCGGAGAGGATCAACATTATGTCATCAAAAAAAGTTTCAAGCCACCCAAAAATAGTTATTCCAGGAAATAAGGCATCAGCTATGACAACCTCGACTACTAATTCCGAACACGAATATGCCATGAAAATTGGTTGTGACGACCACAAGGATAAACGCAAAGAGCCCTCATCTATACAAAACACTCCAACTAAGATGTCCACTAAGAAACTGAAAGATAATGAGGATCTTGAGATTTCCAATGCAGCTCTCCTGGAAGCTTTAGTCGCCAGGTTTGATTTGCAAGATGGGAAGCTGAGTCGTATTGAAAGTAAGATCACAGAGAATAGTCTGATGATTGTAAACTTATCCAAGGCAGTGGAATTCAACGCGGCGGAAATTAAGGACTGTAAAGCCAAAATAAATCTGTTTGATAAACAACTCACCTCTACTCTCGCATCACACGCAGACCTGACCACTCGTACATCAGAGCTTGAACGCTACAAAAGAAGATGGAACCTCCGAGTGATTGGAATGAAGGAGGCTGCAGATGAAGCCATCCGTGAAGACGTCATCTCATTGTTAGCTGAAATAGCTCCTCACCTGCGGCACAAGCTTGATGACATCGTGGATACAGTCCACCGCGTTGGCCCACGGCAAAAGGATAAATCCAGACAGGTGATCATTCAGTTTTGTATGAGGAAATACAGAGATGAGTTCTGGCGCTCCACGAAATTTTCGGACATCTGTAAAACCAAGGGGATAAAGTTTACTGAGGACTTATCCAAGGGAGATCGAGAGGCTCGTGCGGCGCTGTGGCCGGTGATCAGCGAGGCCAGAGCTGCGGGGAAGAAAGCGTACTACCGCGGCCCCTACGGCTATATTGAGGGCACTCGGATCGTCAAAAATAGCTGACTCCAATAATGTTAACTGATAACTTTAATTGTATCTACTTTCCTTGACGGAGAGATGTAAGTGGGATGTTCTTTCATGTTTTGCTGTTGAGCGGGATTTCGTTACAGTGCTCTGTTTAAGGCAGACGTTGTTCACGTGTTCTTTAGACATTTTTACTTAAATTTTTTGATCATTTATTATAATACGTTATTTTATTTAGTTTAGTAAGTTGATGTTCTCGGTGAAGACATCTTTATCTTGTATTTCTTTAAACGCAAGGGGTCTCCGTAACTCTGTCAAAAGAAAAGCCTTTTTTCTATTTTGTAAAAACAAAGGTGCACACTGTGTATTATTACAAGAAACGCATTCAAAGCCTGATGATGTTAAATTCTGGACAAGCCAATGGGGTGACAAAGTAGTTTTCAGCCATGCCTCTGCACAGTCAGCAGGGGTTGCTATTTTATTTAATAACCTCCCTGGGAAAATACTAAAGTCAAAAAGTGACTCGAACGGTCATTGGATTTCAGTTGTTTTAAACATTGGTGATGTTTTGTTTATTTTATTTAATGTGTATGGCTACAACAGTATTCAACTTAACAACAAATTATTAGCTGAAATCTCTAATCTTTTATTTGAATTGAAACGTTTATACCCAACTGACAATGTTATTATGGGAGGAGATTTCAATATGGTAATGGATGAGACATTAGACCGTTGCCCACCTAAATTTAGTGATTCGCACCCGAACCTTCATTTTCTAAACTTCTGTTTAGATAACAACGTAATGGATGTTTGGAGGGCTGGGAATCCAAATCTAAGGCAATTCTCTTGGTTCAAACCAAATGGGATTTCCAAATCTAGGATTGATTACTGGTTAACCTCCCCTGGTTTGACTGAATTTATCAAAGACATCTCAATTTCTTCAGCACCCTTAACCGATCATTGCTGTATCTCCTTGTCTTTCTGCTCAAATAAAAGAGAATCGCGAAACAAGGGTTACTGGAAACTTAGTTCTGACTTATTAAAGCATAGTGAGTTTTGTTCGCAAATTAGAGCAATGATAAATAGAGCAAAATTAGATAAAGAACACCTTTCATTTACAAGTAAATGGGAGTACCTAAAACACAAGATTCGGGAATTTTCTATACATTTCAGCAAAAATTTAAGTAAAGCTAGAGCGCAATTGGAGGAAGAATTATCTAGAGAACTAAATAATCTATGTAACAAAAGTGACATGGATGATGAAACCAGACTTAAAATTTTATCTTTACAATCCAAAATTGATAATTTATATATTCAAAAAGCCAAAGGAGCTTATGTGAGATCCAGAGCAAGATGGATAGAGAAAGGTGAAAAAAGTAATAGTTATTTTTGCAGACTCGAAAAAAGGCGACAGGAAAAAAATGCTATAAAGTCTCTTTTTGTTAATGGAAATGTAAATAACTGCCCAAAAATAATTTCTTCTGAGATCTTTAAATTTTATAGCATTTTATACAGCTCAACCTTCTCTGAAACAGATTGTAATAATTTTTTTGACAGAATATATACTAATATACCACAGATTGACGAACATTTTAGAGATTTGTGTGAGGCGGACATTAAAATTGAAGAACTTGACAAAGCTATTGACAAATTATCCTCAGGAAAATCTCCAGGCCCTGATGGGCTTACCCCTGAATTTTATAAATTCTTTAGGGAAGACTTGAGGGATCTATTGTTTGATGTTTTTCTTGAGTGTTTTCATAATAATATACTTGCTTCAACTATGAAGCAAGGACTGATTACTCTTATACCCAAGCCAGGAAAGGATGCTCGACAAATAGATAATCTTCGACCCATCACTCTTCTTAACTGCGATTATAAGGTTTTAGCTCACATATTTGCCAATAGACTAAAAGAAGGATTAGACCAAATAGTAAGTGAATCACAATCTGGATTTATGAAAGGTAGATCAATACATAATAATATCAGATTAGTTTTAGATATTTTAGATTATCACGAATGGATTGAGGATGATGGTTACATTTTGTTTTTGGATTTTAAAAAAGCGTTTGATACAATTGAACACAAATTCATATTTGATTCTCTTAGTAAATACGGCTTTGGTAACAAATTCATATCTTTAATTAAAATGCTATATAAAGACATAAATAGCTCTATATCACTATCGCATGGGACTTCTCAGAGATTTAATATTACACGAGGAATTAGGCAAGGCTGTCCCATTTCCCCTTTCTTATTCATCTTGGCTGTAGAGATGCTCACTATTTTGACTATTAATGACAATAGTTTTGATAAACTCACGGTATTTGGAAGACAGATTTCTATTAGTCAATTGGCGGACGATACAACTCTTTTTTTAAAGGATAAATATCAAGTTGATAGAGCTATTAAACTAGTTAATCTCTTCTCCAATGCCTCTGGTTTGCATTTAAACATAAACAAATGCGAATTAATCGCAATTCATAACAGCGAATTAGATGTCCTATGCAATATCCCAGTTAAAACCTCTGTAAAATACTTGGGTATTACTATTACTAAAGATAATAATCATAACATTCAGGAAAATTTTGTAAACAAATTTCTAAAAGCAAAATCAATTCTTAATAATTGGTTACAAAGAGATATCTCAATTTTTGGAAGAATTTTGTTAACTAAAATGGAATTCCTTTCTAGATTTGTTTACCCAGCCTCATCACTAGCTATCCCTCTTCATTTACTTAAGGAATATAACAGTACAATCTTTAATTTTATCTGGAAGAATAAGCATCACTATATAAACAAAAATGACTTGGTTCGTAGTTATGAAGAAGGAGGTCTGAATGTTATTGACTTGGAAATATTGAACAATGTTTTAAAAACTCAGTGGCTAAGATCATTTCTTAACAACACAAACAGTATATGGTTTACAATATCATCTTCAGTGTTTGGGAAAGTAGGTGGTCTCAATTTTTTAGTCAAATGTGATTTTGAATTGTCCAAGTTACCTCTCAAATTGTCTCTCTTTCATCAACAGGTTTTGCTGTGTTGCAAACTAGCATTTTCTCACAATTTCAGTCCTCACAAGACTTGTATTTGGAATAACCGTTTTATTTTACACCGCAATAAGTCTTTATTTTATGAAAATTGGTTTAAATATAATATTATTTCTTTACTGGATATGATGGATAACCATGGTGACATTCTCAGCTATAATGACTTCTGTCTGAAACATGGATTTGTATGTCATCCTAAAGAGTTTTATACAGTTGTAAATGCCATCCCTAAAAGTATGGTATTATTTCTCAAAGGAATTCTGTCTCACTATTCTGTGACATTCTCTTTTCCATCTCTGTGTTTGGGTTCTTATTCTATTAGAGATCAAAAATGTACCAACTTGTTGTTAAGAAGTGTTTTTATTAATAGACTTTCCCCAAATCGACTTAGACGTCACCATATTTTTAAGGAATTTGATTCAAAAGATTTAAAAGAGATAAGAATAAGTTACCTCTCTTTTCCAATTTTCCCAAAAGTAAAAGAGCTTCAATTTAAAATAATGAATGATATATATCCATCAAAAGAATTCCTTAGGTCAATATTTAATATTGAAGAAAATTCTTGTCAATTTTGTGAAAGTGATATTGAAACTACTGAGCACATTTTCTTCAACTGTATTCATTCAAAGCTGTTTTGGTCTCATTTAGAAAATAGAATGTCCTGTGTCAATATTCAGATTAACCTTATAAATTATAAACAAATTAAGTTTGGAGTGTTTAAAAAAGATTGTACACAACACTTTTTGGTTAACAACCTTCTTTGTTGTGGTAAATTTTTTATTCACAAATGTAGGTTTTTGAAAACTCCACCTTCCTTTCCTCATTTCATAAATGATCTTAAAATTGTTACTTCATCTTTGTGTACCCTTTCGAGTAATAAGGCTATTACACTAGCTAATTTTTTTACTGAGTTTAATGATTTATAATATTTTACAACCCCTTTGCAAAGTCATGTAAATGTATTTTATTTATTTATTTTCATTATTTTATTGTATTTTATTATTTTTTATTTTTTTATTTTTATTTTATCCTGATTTTGTAACCCAATTCGGTAACTACTATGTATATATCTTACAGTTGTGTCTGTCTTATGTACTTGTACTACTTTATTCTGGTTCATTTAAAGCCTGTTTGATTTGTAATAAAGGAAAAAAAAAAAAACTTTGATAGTAACACTAACGTTACTGCAGAACTTACGTGTCACGTCACGTGTCCACGAGTGGGCGTGGTTTGTGGAAGCCTGGCGCTTTTTAAATGACGTCACACTGTTTTGAACTCGCGCTGGAACTTTTGGGTTGTTGTTTATGTGTGTGTGTATTAAACCCGTGTGTAGTGAGCGGATAAAGCCCTGAGTCAGAGCATGCACACGTGTGTGTGTGTGTGTGTTTATGTGTGTAAACGCTGAGAGCGACAGGGGAGATGTGTGTGTCGGTGTGTGTGTCGGTGTGTGTGTGTGCTGTCAGCGCGGCGCTCCTGCTGAGTGTGTGTTCAGTCCGGGGCTCGGAGCTGGAGATCAGTGTGAGGGCGGATACACCGGTCAGGAGGATCACACACTTCTGGAGGAGCACAGGCTTCTGGTGAGAACACACACACACACACACACACATACAGTACATACACACACACTGCTTATTGCTTCATTCTGCTTTGTGTGTGTGTGTGTGTGTGTGTGTAGCCCTCCACAGCCCCACACCAGCGCTCATGTGTTTGATCTGAGTAAAGACCAGCAGTTGAACCTGGCGCTGCTCGGCTCGGTGCCACACTCGGGTCTGCGGCAGGTCCGGATCCACTGGCTGCTCGAGCTGGTGTCTGCACGGTGAGTGGGACAGAACCGGCACACTGCAGAACGCGGCACACTGCAGAACCGGCACACTGCAGAACTCGAAGTCTGTCAGCGTGAGTGTGTGTGCAGGTGTTCATGTGTGTTGGCTCGGTGATGGAGTGTACAAATAACACTGAGAAAGTATGTACTATTCCTGAAGTGTGTATATGTGTGTGTGTGTGTGTGTGTGTGTGTGTGTGTGTGTGATTTAGGATAATAAACGGTGAATATCACTACAACTTCACACACCTGGATGAGCTGGTGGAGCTGCTGTGGCAGAACGGCTTAAAGCCCGGTGAGACCTGACCTCCTCACACCTTCAGGTTACCCTTTAAACCTGTCCTCAGTATGTGTGTGTATGAGTGTGTGTGTTTGTTCTCTGCAGGCTTCGAGCTGATGGGCAGCGTCAACAACACCTTCAGCGACTTTGAGAACGACACGCAGGTGTCTGAGTGGAAGCGCTTGGTTTACCTCCTCGCTCAGAGATACATAGGTGAGACACGCAGTGACCTCTGACCTCTGAGACGGTGTGATGTTGTTGTGTGTCATGCAAACATATCTTCTGTCAATGTGTGTGTGTGTGTGTGTGTGTGTGTGTGTGTGTAGAGAGGTATGGCGTGGATGTTGTGTCCCAGTGGAACTTTGAGACGTGGAACGAGCCAAACAATCACGACTTTGACAACATCACCATGACGATCCAGGGTAACGGACGAAGTGTTAACCAAGTCACAGTGCGTAGAAATGAGGGCGCATCATTGTAATACTCATGTGTGTGTGTGTGTGTGTGTGTTCCTATAGGGTTCCTGAACTACTATGACGCATGTTTGGCCGGTCTGCGTGCTGCGAGTGTGTATCTGAGGCTCGGTGGTCCGGGGGACTCGTGTCACACTCCTCCCCACTCTCCGTACTGCTGGGCCTTACTGCAGCACTGCCACAACACACACACACACTCTGACACACACAGTCTCCACTACATCGCCCTGCACAAGAAGGTGTGTGTGGTTTAGAGTAAAGGTGCTACTTTATCACCCCTGAAGCATTTGTTGGAGACTGTGTGTGTATGTGTGTGTGTTACAGGGTGGAGGTGGTACCTTACCGATCCTGCAGCAGCTGATCGACACGATGCAGGAGATCCAGCAGCGGTTCCCTCTGTTCCGTTCACTTCCTGTGTATAACGACGAAGCGGATCCGCTGGTCGGCTGGAACAAGCCGCTCGTCTGGCGCGCTGACGTCACCTACGCTGCCATGGTGATCAAGGTACACACACACACACCTGCCCTCACAGGTTTTTCTGTTCTAGCTAGCTAAATAGTTATCTTAAAATGTTAGCTAGCTTATGCTGAGCCCCAAATTTCCTGGTTGCTTAGCAACAGTGTTCTTATGATGTTAACCCTGTGAGTCCGAGTGTGTACTGGTGGACAGACTTTTTATTTTGTGTGTGTGTGTAGGTGATCTCTCAGCATCAGGACCTCCTCATCGCTGACGTGAACAACACCATCAACTTCACGCTGCTGAGCAACGACAACGCGTTCCTGAGTTACCATCCGCACCAGTTCACCCAGCGCACGCTAACCGCCCGCTTCCAGATCAACAACACACACACGCCTCACGTCCAGCTCATACGCAAACCCGTCCTCACCGCCATGGGCCTGCTCGCTCTGCTAGGTGCCGCACGGCTACGCTTCTGAGTCTAAGTCATTAGCTTTACACACACACAACTTTAAACATTGTGCTGAAAGTGCAGAAACTGCTCATCACTGTTTATTACACTGGTGTAAGGTTTTGGGGTGTTACCATGGAAACTGAGAGACACCACTGTTCTAAACGGTTCTTTATTGTGTGCAGGTGAGCAGCAGGTGGAGGTTACCACTGTGACGCGCAACCCTCAGGAAGAGAGTTCAGTGTGCGTGCTGGCGAGTGTCCACTCACCCCCACACACACACCCTAATGATAGCTGGCAGAGCGCCGTGCTCCTGTACAACTGCAGAGACAACGTCACCTCGAACCACTCGGACACCGTCACGCTGAACATCACCGGAGCTCCCACACACACTGGTATATGTACTGTACATGTGTATATACACACACACGCACACAGTCTTCTATTCAGTTGTTTTTAGATTTGTCTCTGAATTCAAACAAAACCACATCAACTATTATTTTTGAGGTGATTGATAGCGACGTTAACGGTGTTGTTTATCCAAATACAGAGGTAATGTGGTGGTAATATTAAGGTAGAGATGTTGTTCAAATTAGGTTTTGAAGTAAATCCAAGGTTTGTTAAAGTAAAACTGAGGAAATGCTGAGGTAGCATTGAGGTATTTTTAAAGTTATACTGAGGTAATATTTTTATAGTAATACTGAGGTAATGTTGAGGTAACATTGAGGTATTGTTAAAGTAATACTGAGGTAATGTTTAAGTAAAACTGAGGAAATGCTGAGGTAGCATTGGGATAATATTAAAGTATTACTGAGGTAATGTTGAGGTATTGTTGGAGTAAAACTGAGTTAATACTGAAGGAATAGGCCTACTGAGGTAATGTTGAGGTAACATTGAGGTATTGTTAAAGTAATACTGAGGTAATGTTTTTGAAGTAATACTGAGGTAATGTTGAGGTAACATTGAGGTATTGTTAAAGTAATACTGAGGTAGTGTTGAGGTAACATTGAGGTATTGTTAAAGTAATACTGAGGTAGTGTTGAGGTAACATTGAGGTATTGTTAAAGTAA
>JAOVVB010000029.1:17347801-17361265 GCA_028570985.1 Heterobranchus longifilis
CATGACAAAGTACGAGATCCTAATAAACTTTTCTAAACATCATTTCACTTGTATCAGGAATTTAAATTAAAAAAAAAACCTTGTGAGGAAATAAGTGTAAGAAACAGTACATCTATATTTTGTAAAATCTTCCACTAATAAGCTGCTTGTTGCTATGATCATTTTGGTGAAGTACTAATTATACATCTTCTGACTGCATGAAGGTATTAGTGTTTGGATTACACAGCAGATAATTAGTTTCAGCCTGATCTACCTCCGGTTTGCAGCCTTCTTCTTCTGTACGATCCCAACGATCGCTCCCAGGACGATGACGCCGACAGCCAACCCCATGGTGGCGTAAATAACCGGCCCCTGCATCACCCCATCAGCCTTGAACTCGCAGTGCTCTCCTTCGTAACCCTTTGCACACGCACACGCCATATGTCCGTTCGACATCACACACTCGCCGTTCCCGTTACACAGCCTCATCTCACACGGTTCAGAGTCCACGCTTTCCACCTTAATGTCGGTCGAGTCGGGTTTGAGAGATTTAGGAACGCCAACTGCATCGGGAACTAATGGATAAGAGGATTCGGGAGACATGTTAATGCTGGAGCTGTCGTCCTTCACTAAAAATGGGCCATCAAAAGCTCTTGGTCTTGGTGAAAGTGGAGAAGTATGGCTGGGATGGACTTTTGGTTTGGCACCCTCAGCAGATTTAGACTGGCCTTGGACACCTGAAACAAACAAAGGGAGAAAAATGAAGTGTTTTATCAGCTGTCAAAGATGTTTTAAAGTGCATATACTCATGGGGCATATTTCCTCAAACCAAGAGACACACAATATTAAGACGACTTGACAAAGGCACAGGAAGGAAGTGACACCAGAAGTTGGTCTACGGTCTTTAGTAATGATCAGCTTTGGAAAGCTGAAAACAATGTACTGCACTCTGCATGTGTTACTTTTTACAACGCAGTGTGGGAATGTTTAGAAACAGGAAACATTTCCGATCAGGTTATCAAAATTCACAAATTTGGATTAAAGCCAGATCAAAAGTAAATAACCTCAGTCCAATCAGTGAATCGCATGTTTAGACTTAAAGGACTCACAGATCTCATCCGAGTCGTCATCACAGTCTGCATCACCATCGCAGAACTGCTCTAGAGGGACACACTCGTCTCCATGGAGACACGGCTTGGTGCCTGAGGGGCATCGTGGGTCGGTGGCGCAGCTAGTCTCATCAGTGAGGCGGAAACCCCGCCCACAGAGACACGTCCTTCCACCAGGAAACGCCAAGCACAGCTGACCGCATCCACCATTTGCAAAAGAGCACAAATTGCTTCCTAAATGCACACAGCAGGAGATGATGGGACGTCAGCAGGTGAAGCACACTTAAATCCAAGTATAAAAACAATGTGTGTAGATATATGAAGGACTTTACTTACCCTTCTGACTGGGTTTAGAGAAAGCATTGATGTCCAGGACTTCCGTTTTCACCTCAAACCACAGTTTCATTGTCTGGTGATCCTCACTGAACCAGCACTTTGTGGAATCTGCACAGACTCGATTCGTTATCAAATTGAAATACTTAAACCATTACGTTTCATAAATGAGTAGAATGGGAAGTAAGCACTGTGTACCAGTCTTGGTGAGCCAGACGAGGACACTGTTGGCTAAAGCGAACGCCACAACGGGCTCCTGACTTCTCAAAACTTTATGTTCGGATCCATCGATTCTAACCGAGGCGATGAGTCCCAGACCTGCAGGACAAAGACTAGCTTTCATTGGAGTGCCCCGTTTTAGACCTTCAAACAGCTGCGCTATAAATGTGAACCCCTTCATGAAAGTAAAAATAGGAGGGATGTGACTGCGTATTCTAATCCCACTATACTGCAGAGCATCAGTCACGTGCAAATTAAAGCCTTTTCATAGCACTAATTATTTACCCATTAAAAATAAACCATTAATCACATTTCCCTGAAATCACAAAACCATCCAAGCACAACTCACTGGTGTCAGCCCAGTAAAGCCTGCTCCCATCATACGACAGGCTCAGTGAGACCGGATTGACGGCTCCGTCCCAAACCACGCTGCGGTTCCGTCCGTCCATGTAGGCGCACTCCAGGCGAGTTCCTGCTCCTTCCGGCTCAGCGTTACTGAAACACAGCCGGCCAGTTGGAGGATGCAGGGCGATGAAGCGCACCATGCCTCTCTCAATGATCAGAGCAGTGTGTGTTCCGTCTGCTGAGCTCACATACACTCCAGGTTGATCTCTGAAGCTCCAGAACACATTCAGTGTGACATAATCGACAGCCATGGCTGCCACTGAGCCCTTCTTCAGCTTGAACAGCGTCGCACGCCGGGATACCGCTGCCTCCTTGAGTTTATACGTGCCTATAGAACTGGCAGCCGCGTCCCAAACGTAGAGCGTCTGCAACCTCAGGACCAGGTCCAGCGCTGAAGCTGCCCTCACTTCGGGGAGGTCAAACCTCTGATGCTTTGGCCAATCATGAAGACCAACACCTGACTTCCTGCTGTGTACATACACCTGCAATAAGAATATAAAACAGGATTCATATACAAGTCCACAACATTTCTACAGTACGACAGTGTGTGTGTAATTTATATATATATATATTACACATACACACACATACACACACCTGTGATACTGAAGTAGGTGACAAGAGCAAAAGGAAGGTGTCGTCGCCTTCTGGTTTGGAGCAGGTCAGTCCATCATCCAGCAGGAGGTCAGGTGGACATTTACACACTGCTTCGAGTCCAGGTGCCAAGACACACAGATGAGAACAGCCCTTCAACACACATGGGTTCTCAACACTCGGCTGCAGCAGGGGATGAATCACCTGTTTAAACAGAGGAGTACACGTTTTTTTTAGTAAGCCTCTGAGAGGAACGGTTCCCCTTGAAAGCTGGTGCTCTCCAGTCTCCCTGGATTTGGCATCCTACAATTCTCGTCTAGTGCCAAGGCAGCATTTAGCTTAAATCAGAGCTGAAACTATATTTGGAGACGTGAAAGCAACTAGAAATATCTACTGTCCTCTTACGTGACCATCAGGACTTGCCTTAAGACTAAATGGTTGTCTGAGCTGCTTGTGCAGAACCACTTGCTGCTTTCCTGTCGCCTTCTGAGCTTTCCAGATGGTCCCTCGGCGTGTGTCTGACCAATAAACAACATTTCCAAACACTGATAATGAGAATGGACTCCAGGTCTCCATCAGCTGCAGGATCTTTAATAAAAACATGATTCAATGTCAGAATTAAAGTAAACAATCGATCAAGCAGATAAACTGAAGAGGTTGTTTTAGTTTACTTTAACATCATCTCCATCCAGCGTAGTCGATCCGATACAGTGCAGTTTCTCATCGGTCCAGTAGAGCCGATCCTGGAGAAGATCCACTGCTAATCCCACGGGCAACTGCAGAGGATGCCGTACTAGCACTCGTCTGTCTGAGCCGTCCATCCCTGCTCTCTCGATCTGAGCTGCTGCCATTTCTGACCAGAACATCACACTGATACAGACAGACAGACACAATGTTATTCATAGGGGAAAGTCTAATCAAGGAGTTGTGACTAATCAAGGAGATGTACGAGACCTCACCCTTTTTGCGGGAGCAACACCAGCGAACGCGGATCATCTACATCATCTACAATAACCACAGGCTCCGCCGTAAAACCCTCCAACCCCACAGCCTTTATTTGTCCTCCTGAACCGTCTGTCCAGTACAGGTTCCTTCCCACCCAGTCCACGGCTACACACTCCGCCCTGACACCTACAAGGACACAAACATCAAACAACCATCTTTTCCTCTTCAGTATACAAGTCACTATGCTGATTTTGACGTGCACCTCGGAATAGAGTTCCTGTGCTCTCCCGGTCCAGTGTGGTCCACCTCACGGCCTCAGAATCCATACTTATCCAGTACGCTTTTTTCTCCTTCCAGTCGTAATCCAGAGAGGGGACGGGTCGCTGTTCCGAGGTGAGAACCTCCAGCCTGGAGCCCGTGAGGTTCATGAGGAAGATGTCTGACTGTATGGAGGCCAACAGATACGCCTCGTCTGAAACCACAAGGAAGGGCATGAACACGAACCAGCTTATCCTCACCTGATCACAGCAGCGTGTAAATTAAATCAGAACCCATGAGAACCCATATTTGTCTTCACCTGTAATCTCACAGCTGCGTCCATCAACCTCCAGGACATACCCCTGATTACAGGAGCACTCGTACGAGCCGTCCGAGTTCATACAGGAGTGATCACACACGTCTGGAGTCTTCACACACTCATCCACGTCCACGCACTCTGCACCGCCCTCTACTGGCTCATAACCTTTCCTGCACCAGCAACGCTACACACGCACAGGATCAGAATCAACAACCTTACAGACCCGAGTTATTACAGACTTAAAATCAGAAACATAAAACTGTTTGAAAATGACTAACAATTTGTTTGAGGATGCTCATCTGAGAAAGAGTTTGCTCCATGAAATCATAACAGATCTACAAATCTGATAAAATTTGTTAATTAAATCCACAACAGAATAAATAAATCAGACATTAAATCAACAGTGAATTAAACTTTGGCTCCTGATTGGCTGAGAACAACCGAGCGAGTACATGAACCACATACTGTATATGGGTTAAAGTATATAAAGCAGAAGGCTTACTGTTCCTCTGGGCGTGCTGTAGCAGTCATGCGCACACTGCAATTGGTCAGAACATGTGTCACTCACACAAGCTCCGCCCTCATCAGATTCATCTGCACAGTCGGCGTTACCGTTACAGAGCAGTGAGGGGTCCAAACACTCCAAACTGTTGCACTGGAACTGATCAGGAGGGCAAGACGCGGCAAGTTCACCTGTCACACACATAGTTTTACACAAGGCATGATTTCTTTGCATTTAGTTTGGATTGTCCAGCAGCGACTTGAGTGTGTGACTCACATCCAGCTTCGTCGCTCTCGTCTTTGCAGTCTTTGGTGCCGTCGCAGCGCCAGCTCTGAGGAACACACTGAGGCCGAGACGCACATCGCCACTGAAACTCTCCACACTGCTGTACAGACTCTTCACAGTTCTACACACACACACACAGGATGTGAGTTCTGGACAAACATGAAGATCAACACAGCTGAGACTAAACACCTGCGAGAGGGTCACCTGTTCATCAGACATGTCCTGGCAGTCTCCATCTCCGTCACAGATCCACTCCTGCAGCACACACTCCTGCGTGTTTAGGCAGCGAGTCTGATCATCAGGACACTCCACCGGTGAGACACACCCATCCTCGTCTGAGCGATCCGGGCAGTCTGGGTCACCGTCACACCGCACGCTGAGGGACACGCACTGACCGCTCCTGCACTGGAAGTCTTCACTGCCACATCTCTCGTCATCTGGACGGAGAAAAAGTGGTTAGAACCAGAAACGTTAAGCTGCACTTAAAATTCTAAACGTGAGCGTTACGTCACCACAATCAGCTTCATCACTGCCGTCTTCACAGTCGTCTTTTCCATCACACACCAGCCCCGAAGAAAGGCAGTGCTTTTTGTCGCAGCGATGAAAGCAGCCATCGTCCGGGTTAAAGCAGCCCACTTCGTCCGATCTGTCCTGGCACTGAGCCACACCGTCACACAGCTGCTTCTTCCCGATACACAGTTTCCCATGAGCACACTGGAACTGCCCTGATCTCACACAGACCACAGGGGAGTTAAACAACAACAAGACTCTCCATGGCTGCCAGACCAACTGTGTTTGCAGAGCTTTCACTACACACTCACCGATGCTGCACTCTGAGGGACACTCGTCTTCATCAGAGCCATCAGCGCAGTCGTCCTCTCCATCACACACATGTTGATAAAGAACGCAATCGGATTTGTCTTTACACTGAAAGAAGCCGAGCGAGCAGCGATGTGGTGCCTGGCCGCTCACTCCGGACCCTAAAGAGAGGAGGAACATAGTGATGTGGAGATCAGTAGGGTGGAGAACATCTTCAGAACTCTAAGGAAGAACCTGCAGCCACAAAGAGCCTCGACGGATCAGATCGGATCAGGACACTGTTAAACAGAATAATGGTGAAGGCAAAATATGACATTTACACGAGAACATCCCATTAAGTCATTAAAACAGGTGGGTGTGGCGTTAAGGTGGAGGATGATGGGATGTTTTGGGGGTAAAACTAGAGTAGATTAAATTTACGTCTTCAACTGCATGTTTCATTAAGATGTTTTTAAAACAAAATATAGGAAAACATGAGAAAAATGTAAAAACCGATACATCCATCTAGGAACAAAATTAGAGACTGTGGAGGCCATTTTTACAACCATGCAAGGACCTCCAGTCAACACTCACATACACACTCACACACTACAGGCTAATCGGGAACGCCAGTTAGCCTAATCCGCACATCTTTGGACTGTGAGAGGAAACTGGAGCGCCCGAAGGAAACCCACCAAGCACATGGAAACTCCATGCACACAGACCGAGGTGGGAATCGAACCTGAACCCTGAAGGTGCAAGGCCACGGTGCTAACCACTACACCACCGCATGCCAAAAACAGATCAGATCAGATTAAATGAGACAAAACTGGGGTTTGCACAATGAAAGCTTTCTCAGTGGAGTTGTGAAATCACACACAGGGTGTGTGTGCTGGACAAACCTGACACACACACACACACACACACACACAGCAGTCCCTGAAACATCAGATTCACATTTCTAGACTTTAAATTTTTAGGTTTGGTACAATTTAAAATCTCTTCTTTAGAAACCATGCTTCATGGGATTAAACACGAGATTAAACACGAGATTAAAGATTAAACACGAGATTAAATACGAGATTAAACATGAGATTAAACATGACTGGATGTCTTGCTGTAAACTGAGTTTTAAATAAATAAACCCTAACATTATTCCCCACTGCACAGACTGAAGTGTGAGATCTGGGTTTTAAACAGCTCCTGACCCGAGTCATACACACACACACACCTCACTGGAGTTACCCTGAGGGTGTGTTTCTGTCCACCTGAGCGTCGTTCTGCAGACGGAGGGAACAGGTGACACACACACACACACACACACACAGTGTAACCTGACCTGAGAGAAGAGCACAGAGAGTCCAGGCCGCGATGCTCAGCGTCCAGCACACCCGGACCTCCCGCCACACCCGCCCCGCGCGCTCCTCCCGCCACACCCGGACCTCCCGCACCGCGCGCATGGCTGCTGCTGCTGCTCCAAACGCAGGCCCGGAGCACGCGCCGCTCATTTATAGCCTCCCGCCCGCACGCGCCGCTCGGAATTAACACCGCTACATAATTACTGATTACACTGATGGGTAATACCGGGAGAGATACCTGCAGTTTATTACAGTTCTTTACACACACACACACACACACATAAACACAGCGTGTGTCTTCTACCATGAAAAGTGTATCTGTAAAGGTTTCCTTTAAAATACTAAATAAATAAATAAAAGTAAGTGTATCTTTATTAATATGATTTTAATATTTTCTCGGTTATTAACTAATATATGAGTGACGTATTGCTGAAGGGAAGGTTTAGTAACTGATTGGTGGTTAGCTGATTAATTAACCGAGTGACATCTAGTGGTCAGAGGGAAGAAGTTCAGCTATTAATACACGTGCATCCATTAACTAATAAATTACTGTAATTAAAACAACAATAATAATAATAATAATAAAATATAATAATAATAATAATAATAATAATAAAATGTTCTGATGGAATATTCCTATGTATTATAAAACATTACATCCTCAGGATTGAAGTTTGATTCCCTCCTTGGGTCTGTGTGTGTGTGTGTGTGTTTCTGTGTTCTCCCTGTGCTTGGTGGGTTTCCTCAGGGTACTTCAGCTTCCTCCCACATTCCACAGACATGCAAATTAGGTTAATTAGTGTGTGAGTGTATGTGCTTGTGTGCCATGTGATGGGCTGGCACCCTGTCCTGAGTGTTACTCCGCCTTGTGCCCTGAGGCCCCTCCAGACCCCTCATGACCCTGTACAGGATAAGTTTTATAAGGAATAAGCGAGTAAATGAATCTGTTTTTTCTAAAATATCAGACCGCATTGTTTTCTTTACTGGTTTCAAGAATATGAATGTGTGTGTGTGATGCTGTTTATTGGACCGGTGTGCAGTGTTCTTAGGGCCAGCTCCGCAACAAGTGTTAACTAAACACAAAGAAGGAATTGAAATTAAATTCATTTCAATTCAATTTTATTTGTATAGCGCTTTTACCAATTGTCATTGTCCCAAAGCAGCTTTACACAGTCAAAAGAATTATTGAAGTTTGTATGGAATGTGAATGTGTATGAATCAGAATGATCAGATCGTCCCTGATGAACAAGCCGAGGAGCGACGGTGCTGAGGGAAAAACTCCCTGAGATGGTAATAAGAAGAAACCTTGAGAGGAACCAGACTCAACAGGGAACCCATCCTCATCTGGGTGAAACAGAGAGCAGGAATTGATCAGCATCATGGAGTCCAGTTCGTTCCTGGAGCCTCGGGTAGACTGTAGGAAACTCCAGTCCTGAACTAAATGAATAGAAGTGCAAAGTAAATTTAGCACATTTAATTTAACACCAGCTATTAAAGAGCAGAGGTCAATTTTACATTTATGGTGACAAATTTTGGAAAATATTAGCAATAGGTTAAGAAGATTTGTAGCACAGCAACACATAAAAATCAGAATAGAGAACTGGTCACTCTAATATGAATGATGCATTTAGGAATTTTTGTTCTAGACTACAGTATATACCTCTGTATTCCCAGAGGATCATAGTTCAGTAAGTCCCCGGGTCCTGACAGGATATCTGCAGAATTTTTTTAATCATTCTCCTCATTCAATTCAATATTTTCAAGAATGTAACTTTTGGAAATGTAAGCATCCTCGATTAAACAAGTCCCTCCTTCAAAGATCTAAAAGAGATGGTGGCATGGCACTACCCAATTTCTGTTTATATTACAGGGCAGCAAACATTTGTTGTCTGACATTTTGGCCAAGTTTTTTATAACCGACCTAATCGGCAGATAAACTCTGTCAAAAAACTCTCGGTCTCTGCCCTCCTCGGATCTGCACTCACTGGCCCCTCAAATAAATCAATCAATAATACAGTTATTAGGCATACTAAGAGTATGGATTCAAAAAG
The DNA here is from genome assembly GCA_028570985.1 of Heterobranchus longifilis. NCBI lineage: Eukaryota > Metazoa > Chordata > Actinopteri > Siluriformes > Clariidae > Heterobranchus > Heterobranchus longifilis. The sequence goes on from JAOVVB010000029.1 coordinate 17,356,957, forward strand.
TACAGTGTTTTTTGGGGGGGGATTAAAGGTTTAATCTATTTATTAATCTATCTATTTAAATATATTTAAATCTGACTTTTTCAGATATTTGCAAGTTAGACACTTCATTAGCTATTTGATACCAAATTTCCCTGAGACTCTTAATGCAAATCTTATAGCTACTTTCCTCTTTCTGTCCCTGCTGCATAAAGGTCTAGAATCTGATATTTATAGTGCATCAGTGGGTCTGACTCATCCCACTAATATTCATATGTATTGGACATGGTATAATTAAAAAAAAATAATAAATTAAAGGAATTTCTTTCAAACCATGTCTCGCCATTTGCGGCAACATTGGAGAGTAGGATAAGCATTTTACCCTAGCTAAAGGTTGATTTTTGCCCTTTGCATCCGTCCTTGCCAGGTATCTCTTTTAAGTGGAAGTATGCCACCACGCCCACCCCTGCCCAGTGGCTGAGGGATATTATGTCCTGTTTGTCCCTTGAGAAGTTTGAAATTTCATTTTTCCATAGTCTTAAGGTAAATTTATAGTTTATTCTCCCATTTTATTTAATTGGTGTTTTAATTTTTTTTTCTCAAAAAGCAACACATCATGCCACGATCTAAAGAAATTCCAGAACAAATAATAATAAAAAATATATAGTAATTGTATCAGTTGGGAAAGGGTTACAAAGCAATTTCTAAGGCTTTGTGACTCCGGCGATCCATGATGGAAGCCATTATCCACAAATAGAGAAAACTTGGAACAGTGGTTAACCTTCCATGAATGGCCAGGCTACCAAAATTACTCCAAGAGCACAACGAAAAAATACATGTGTGATCACACCCTAGGATGGAAGGTAAATGTTTATATTTATGAATACTGAATGCAAGGTCAAGAAAGCTCACTTCACATGCCAAGATTGATTGACAGTGTTTCACATATAGGAAGTTGAAGAAGCGAAATGAAACCTAAAACAATGTAGATTAGGACACTATCCGCCTTATTTTAGTTTTAAACAAAAGTTCATAGAGAACATGATAAACATAAGATTAGCAAATCTGAGATATAATTATAAGCATAAAATAATTAAAAGACTTGATTGCTATTGAGGCAGCTGATATGAGTAACTACTTTGTCTTTACACAAACTGCACCACAAAGGGGACAATTTGCTTATATCTGGCCTTTGACTCATGCTGTGTTGTAATTGGTCAGTTGAGCTGTCAGCCTTGTTGAAGGTTGGTTTTCATTTGCCTGACGATTTTGTAACTGTTAACTGTTTTTAGTGTTGCTTTTAGGTGTTGGTTCTAGCTGTTGTTTCAAATCTATTACCAGTGCACACAACTTTCCATTTGTGATTAGATGTTGTTGCTATTTATTGTCACACAATTACAGGGGTACAAAATCTAACAAAGCAAAAAGGAAGCAATAACTTTAACATCTACAAAGTAAAGAAAAGGTTAACTACATAAACGGGCTCAAAAGCAAGTTACCATTAATGAATCGGTCACTGTCCACTGGAGCATTATATACAGTATATATCACATCACTCCTCCCAACCACAGGTCTTCAAGTAAATTTTACTTCTTTAAGCAATTTATTTTAGTTTAATGATCCAAACATTCTTCATGCCCTGACAAATGTATACATTAATGGTGCATATCCATACAACCATTTTGTTTTTCATTTTAATTACATTGTTCAAAAAATTACACTTTATAATGTGTTCGGAGACTGTTTAAGGTAGACAAGGCTAAACTGTCATGTTTCGTATTACAGTATGAAATACATACTGTACATACTCTCTATAAGAATCTATTCATAAAATATTGACTTGTGGTTTCATGATGTTTAAACTTGAGGCAAGTATTGTAAAGAGCCACCCACAACCGATAATACAAGCAGAATACAGAAGCTTTAATTCTCTACAGGCTTTAATTGTCTACTCCAAATGTTTAAAACAACATTCACCTAAAGCTCATTATTCATTAACATTCCTCTTCTTCTTCTTAGTCTATTGCTCTGTCATTTTTTTCAGTTATTGTTATATTAGACCATTTCATTTACCATAAAGAATTTGTCAGTATATAGTATATCACCTATTATATAGGTGACTATTTCTAGATTTCTCTAGCTGGCTGTCTCAGCCTAATTCCCATCTTGTATGGTTTGGGTGTAAGTGTGATTCCAAATACAGGAGTGAAATCTGGCTCTCCTGCATCTTCAGGCCAAATGAACTGAAAGCGGTGTAGCAGGGAGACCAAGATGAGAAAGAGCTCCATGCGAGCCAGACCTTCACCCAGACATAAACGAGGCCCTGCACACACAGACACACATAAATTTACCCTGTTTACTCATTATTAACTTCTTCCTTTAATGTTTGATAAATGTTCCATGAAGTTAACATATGTTGACAGAACTTGACTAGGTCAGATTTGCGTCATTTTTGTTTCATTTTTATAACAATGTGAGCTCTCACCAGCAGAAAATGGTATAAATGCCTCAGGCTTCTCAAACTGTCCTTGCTCATTGAGGAAGTTTGATGGGTTGAACTCATGAGGAAACTTCCATTGGCCTTCTTCACTCAGCACTGATGAGAGGTTTGGGATGATAATAGTTCCCTGGAAACAGTGGATGAAATACATCAACATGGGCAGCAAAAGGTAAATCAACACACTGTTTGAAATCACCACCTTTGGGATGCTGTAGCCCATCAGTTCAGTATCTCTTGTGGTCAAGTGGAATACACTCAGAGGGATGATGTTGGCGATGCGCTGACACTCATGGATTACAGCCTGTGTGTACGGCATGTTGTGTCTGTCCTCAAAAGACACGTGAGATTTTCCCTGTAGAACCTCATCAATCTCCTGCTGACATCTCTCTAGAAACCATATGTTAGGCTCAGGTACAAATCAAATGAAATCTATGAATGAAATATTTTAATGTTTATGCAACAAGACTTAATAATAAAGTGCAATGAAGTAAAGGTTGAACCCTGAATGTCTGGATAAGCCACGAGGTAGAGGAAAGCCGTAAGGAGCGTGTTGGATGTGGTATCAGTCCCAGCCATATGCAGATTTAAAATGTATATTACCAATTGGTCTTCATTAAATGTGGATCCTATTTTTTCCTGTTAAAAATAGACAGTCCAGTTAGTTCAATTCTAAAACTAGAACCTTTGGTTATATGACTCCTATTTTATGCATATATAATCTAAGTGAGATACTCTTGTGCAGTTTTATATTTCTAGGTTTTTTTATGCTTCTCTGTGTACACTTTACAATTCATAGATTTTATATATTTCTATTTGAATTATATTTTATCATAACTTTTGTAAATCTGTAAATTTGGAGACTTGTACATTCCATATATTTTATTTTTACATTTTTTAATTCCATAATTAGTTTAACTGTATTCTACTAGTGCAGGGGTTGGTTTATTAATTGAACTTTAATGATTAATCGCACTTTGTTTAGTTTTCAGTGCACATGTTTTTTTTTTTTTTTTTTTTTTTTACCACATGTCCCCTGGGAGGCTCCGTACAAAAACGTTTTGTGGCTCCCTGTGTTTTCTTATCTGTGGGTAATAGGTCCAAATGGATCTTTGTGTGTTTAAGGTTGCCGACCTCTGAAAATGCAATTTTCAGTTTATTGTCGTGAAATCTCTCTCATAAGAATTTCACTGCATACCATATTGTGTATGGTGACAAATAAAAATTTGACTTTGAGATTTTTTTATTTATTATAAAATACTACTAATGTCATACACTATGAAGCACAGTAAGTTCTGTTAATTTCTTCTGCTGTGGATGGTCTTACATAGATTCCCAAAACAATGTATTTATTACAATTTAAATACAATTTAAACAATTTAGTGTCAATAAAGTCTCTCTTGCTTTAGTACATGACTGGGACACTATGTAAATATGAACTGCTGCTCACTTACACTCTGCTCATATTTTTATCGTTTTATAATTTCTTGTCTTTACAGAATAATTTTAGAAGAGCAATGACCTGCAGTTTCCCTCTCTGGTATTACTCAGAAGAGGTACACTTTTAAAGTGTGACCCTTTTATGGTTTATTCCTCATGGTACACTCTCCACATGTCTGTATCTGTTTGTACCTGGTAGATGCTTTGTGAGAATGTCTAGTGTTAAAGCGCTCCACAAATAATAATAATAAGAATAATAATAAGAAGAATTACATTTACAGTATTTGGCTGATGCCCTTATGTGGAGCGACTTGCTTTATATCACATTATACAGGTGAGGGCCTTGCTCAAGGGCCCAGCAGTGGAAGCTTGGTGATGCTAGAGTTTAAACCTGTA
>JAOVVB010000029.1:17364103-17374510 GCA_028570985.1 Heterobranchus longifilis
CTGTAGCATCTTAACGACTTCCTGTAGAACTTTAACAACTTCCTGTAGCATCTTAACAACTTCCTGTAGCATCTTAATGACCTCCTGTAGCATCTTAACGACTTTCTGTTTCATTTCAACAGCTCAGTGTCCACACACACACCTGTCGAACTAAAAACTCATGTTTATTGGTACATACACAATATTTAGGTTTGTTATTCAGTTCATATTAAGTAACATATGTGATGCGTGTTTGTGTGTGTGTTTGTGTGTGTCTTCAGTGGTAGATTGCGGTCCCCCTCCTTTTGTCCCTCATGCTGTCCATGTCCCTCTGCTCCTCACACATTATGGCAGCATCCTGCAGTTCGCCTGCACAGACGGTTTTACCGTGACGAGCGGAAACACCACGGCCGTCTGTGGCCCTGATGGACACTGGAGCTTTCCCAGCATGCACTGCCAAGGTAAAGAACAACAACAACTACTTCAGTAAAAGTGTAAAAAAAAGTGCAAAAGTGTAGACTGCTTTCAGTGCAGAGTGTGATGTTTGTGTGATATAAGTCGTACACACCTACACACTCTCCATCGGCTATAAAAAGGGTGGAGCTTAGATTGCATTTGATCAGCCAATCACAAGCCAGATCATAATGTTTGGCAAATATCGCTAGTTTGATTTGCAGTAATACAGAATAATGTTAGCAACACTACACTAACCAACTGTACACACCAGTATTTTACTGTACCACACACACACACACACACACACACACAGTGTTTCTTATATACAGTACACTTCAACGTTAGCATCACCCCTCCAGCAACAGGAATTAGCCTTAAATTGCTGGTTAGCGGTTATGTTGATGACGTATGTCCAAGTTTTATGTTTTAACAATTAATAACAACTTTTACAAAATTACAAAATGAGTGTGTGTGTGTGTGTGTGTGTGTTTTCAGAGGTAGACTGTGGAATTCCCCCTTCATTCCCTCACGCAGAACCATTGTGGAACGGGGTCAGTAACGTGGGTTCAGAAGTGCGTTACCGGTGTGTGGAAGGTTTTAATAACACCAGACCCGAGGACGTGAGTGTGTGTACGAGCAGAGGAACGTGGAGCCTCGCACACTTCCTCTGTCAAGGTAGTACTCGCTGGTTATTTTTACAGTACATGGATTATAATTACACTGAATTCAGTTTATACTGAACAACCTGAGCAATGTGTGTGTGTGTGTGTGTGTGTGTGTGTGTGTATTTTAGAGATCAGTTGTGGCCCTCCACCTACTCTCCTCCATGCTGTAGTATTATGGGATGGCAGAAGCACTATAGGCTCTAGAGCTCTTTATGAGTGTGAAGCAGGATATCGCAGTGTGGGAACGGGGAACGTGTCGGTGTGCGACTCTCACGGGCGCTGGACAGAACCTGACATCACATGCAAAGGTGCGCACACTTCTCTCCATCTGATTGTGTCATTTTAACAGCAGGTTATCCAGGCTTTTTATTTCTTCTTATGGATCTCAAATAGCCAGTGCACATTGTTGTATAGTTTTTCAAAGTCTGTTTGGTTGCTGTTTTTACGGTGTCCTCATCCTCTTACCCTCTGGATCATGGGCAGAGGTTAAATCCTAAAATATGGACTGGGTCTCTGATCAGCAGTTTGGACAGAAGCAGTGCCTAATGATGCTGAGGTCAAGGACAGCACTGGTGCCCAAAATGGAAAATGGATGGTGGGATCAGAATCCCAAGACTGAGACCGGGATAAGATTGGTGTCTGATTCTGTAAACTGAGACTGGGATTGAGGCAAGATCAGTATCTGGGACTGGGACAGGATTATTACCTGAAACTGACAGTGGGACAGGACCAGTACCTTAGACCGGGACTGAAACAGGATCAAGACTAGACTGTTGCTGGAACGGGAAGACTGACTATTGGATAGGATCAATTTATAAACTTAGGATTTGGACAGATCAGTGCTCTAAAATCACACTGGCATGAGTTTAGTGTGTGAGACAGAAACTGGGACAAATCAGTAATCATGACTGGCACTAGGATTAAAATTAGTAATCGAGGTGTCGACTGGGACAAAAGCGGTGTCAGAGACTGACACTAAAACTAAATCAGGACCTGAAATAAGATTGGTATCAAAGACTGACACTAGAACAGACAAGTACCTGAGGATGTGACTGGACAGGATCAGTGGCTGAGACTGAATGTAGGATCTGAAGTTCTGGCTGTGATAGGATCAGTAGTCAAAACTCACACCAGGACAAGAATAGTACCTCAAACTATGACTCTAAAAAAAGGTCAGTACTCAAGACTGAATTAGGAGAAGGTCAGTGACTGAGGCTGACAGCAGGACATGGTCAATGTCTAAAACTATGACTGGGGCAAGACCAAGACTCAACACTCAAACTAGGACAAGACTAAGACCTGAAGCAATGACGGGGACAAGATCAGGCAAAATCAGGACCAGAGACAGGTGCAGAGTCAGTGGGATAGGATCATTGGAAAAGGAATAAGGGAAAGATCAGAGGCAGGAAGAAAGACCAACCAATGATCATAAAAAGGTCCAACTTGTTTAAAGTTTGTGATGCACCATCTAAGGTCAACCCGGGGGAAGAGGGGCGTCACTGAGAGGACCTTGTAATTAAATTAGTATTGAAATAAACACAGGACAGTTTCTGTTTTTGAACTCTGGGCAGCACTTTCTCTCTCTCGCCCCCTCTTTCTCTCCCTCCCTCTCTCTGTCTATGCAGAGATCCGATGCTCTGACCCCCCTGTGCTGCCCCACGCTGGCCGGGTGTGGGATGGCAGTGTACGTGTTAACAGCTCTGTACTGTATTACTGTAATGAAGGATATTATCCTGCACTGGGAGGAAATAAATCAGTGTGTACTGAGAACGGTTCATGGAGCAGAGCGACTCTGTTATGTCGAGGTACCGTCTACTAATGCATTGCTGGTATTTTCTCAGATAGTAAATATATACACTGATCAGCCATAACATTAACACCTCCTGCCTATTATGGTGTGGTTCCCCTTGTCCTGCCAAGCCAGCTCTAACACATGTACTTCACTGGACCTCTGAAGGGGTGTGTGGTATCTGGCACCAAGCTGTGAGTAGCAGATCCTGTAAGTTATAAGGTGAGGCCTCCGTGGATCAGAAATGTTTCTCCAGAACATCCCACAGACACTTGATCGGATTGGGAGCTGGAGAATTTGGAGGTCAAGTCAACACCTCAAACTCTTTGCCATGTTCCTCAAAGCGTTTCTAAACAGTGTGTGCATTGTGTCAGTGCTGAAAGAGGACACTGCCAACAGGAAACACTGTCTCCATGAACTAGGTGGTACGTGTCCTCATGTATTGCAGGATCCAAAGTTGTCCAGCAAAACATGGCCCAGAGCATCACATTGCCTTCACCCTCCTTCTTCCCATATTGCAACCTTGTTCCCATCTTTTTCCCAGATGAACACTTCATACACACCTGGCCGTGCACCTGATGTAAAAGAAAACATCAGACCAGTCCACCTTGTTCCACTGTTCTGTGGTCCAGTTCTGATGCTCACATGCCCACTGTAGGAGCTTTTGGTAGAGGATACAGGTCAGCATGGGCACCCTGACCACTCTGCAGCTACGCAGTTCCATACGCAACAAACTGAGATGGACTGTGTGTTATGACTCCTTTCTATCAGAACCAGTGAACAGTTTTTTTGCAATTTGAGCTACTTCTGTGGAGTCAGACCAGATGAACTCCCCACGTGCTTCAATGAGCCTTGGCCATCAATGACCCTGTCGCCAGTTCACTGGTTTTTCCTCTTTGGGGCACTTTTGGAAGGTACTAACTACTGCAGCCTGAAATCATCTCACACATGAGCTGCTGTTTTGGAGATTCTCTGACCCGGTCACCTTTAAGTGGTTGTAATGTTATGGTTGATCAGTGTATTAGTAGTGTATTAGTGTTATACACTTATTTTCAGCAGTTGAATGTGTGGTACGTGAGATGAAGCTAATGGCTCTGTTACACACTTAGCATTTTGTGTTATTTCATTATATTTATTACTCTTTGGCACATGAGGCCTGGATTTGTGACTTTTTTCTAAACCTATTACACTCTCTGTCTATGCAGAGATCCGATGCTCTGACCCCCCTGTGCTGCCCCACGCTGGCCGGGTGTGGGACGGCAGTGTACGTGTTAACAGCTCTGTACTGTATTACTGTAATGAAGGATATTATCCTGCACTGGGAGGAAATATATCAGTGTGTACTGAGAACGGTTCATGGAGCAGAGCGACTCTGTTATGCCGAGGTAAAATCGCCGTTACACAGTTACCCTCTTACTGGTTCCCATGGGTTGCTTCATTAGCACAGCATCAGGTTTTTTACACAACTGGGTGTGTGCACTTTATTAGTGTCTCTGTTTCACTGCAGAATTTGTCAGGTTGGGGTTTGTCACAAAATTGGCTGCTCATATTTTCCTCTTATAATTATGCACCGCTTTTAAATAAGTCATGTACTGTCTGTTCCACAGTTAGATCACTATTGTCGTTGTTCTAAAGGCTGTTCCCCATACAGTCTGAAGATGAGTGTAATTCTTTTTTTTTTGTATAACCATCTGCAGAGATCCGATGCTCTGACCCCCCTGTGCTGCCCCACGCTGGCCGGGTGTGGGACGGCAGTGTGCGTGTTAACAGCTTTGTACTTTATTACTGTAAGGAAGGATTTTATGCTGCACTGGGAGGAAATATATCAACATGTATTAATAACGGTTCATGGAGCAGAGCGACTCTGTTATGTCGAGGTAAAATCACCAGCAAGTTTGAGTTTACTAGGAGGGAAATCTTTCACATAGAACTAAAATCGATCAAATTAACCTTCTTGATGCATCACATTCTTCACCTTTTAATTATATACAATGAACCTTTCAGTGAGTTTACTTTACTACTAGACACATAGTATGTTAGTTGTCTAATGCTGTAGCAGTTAAACGATTCCACAGTCATGAACAATCAGCTTCTAATCATCTCTGTTCCACAATTAGCATTTCATTATGTGTCACAATCTCCACTGGTTGTGTTTTCAATCTTATCACACTTTCCATCTGCAGAGATCCGATGCTCTGACCCCCCTGTGCTGCCCCACGCTGGCCGGGTGTGGGACGGCAGTGTACGTGTTAACAGCTCTGTACTGTATTACTGTAATGAAGGATATTATCCTGCACTGGGAGGAAATATATCAGTGTGTACTGAGAACGGTTCATGGAGCAGAGCGACTCTGTTATGCCGAGGTAACATCACCTCTAATCACAGAGTTCCTCAGTTCCGCACTGTACCTTTGTTGGTGTGTGCTCAGTTCTAATGTTGCATGCCTCTGTGTGTGTGTGTGTGTGTGTGTGTGTGTGTGTTCAGAGGTGGAGTGTGGAATTCCCCCATCATTCCCTCATGCAGTAATGTTGTGGGATGGAGTCAGTAATGTGGGTGCGGAAGTGCGCTATAAGTGCGTTGATGGTTTTTATAACACTGGACACGAGGACGTGTGTGTGTGTACGAGCAGAGGAACATGGAGTCTCATACACTTCCTCTGTCAAGGTAGTACTCATCATTTATATTATTATTATACTAATCATAATTACTTGAATGAGGTATAGGTGTGTATAGTATATAGTGTGTGTATTGTATGTGTGTGCGTTTAGAGGTAAACTGCAGCGAGCCCCGTCCTGTCCCTCACACACTGATGGTATGGAATGGCAGCTCCACCTTCGGCTCTGTGGCTCAGTATAAGTGTGAAGCCGGATATCGGAGTGTCAGTACAGAAAGTGTGTCTGTGTGTGACTCTGACAACCAGTGGACTGCTGTACAACTTTACTGCGAAGGTATACACACACACACACACACACACACATACAGAGCAAAACTCATTTTCTCAACACATATTCACACTGCTCTGGATAACACTGATACCACACAAGCGCTGTGTCCACATGGTCCTCCTTTGCAGTGTCCTGTGGTCCGGTCCCGATCCTGCAGAACGCCGAGGTTCTCTGGGAAAACGGCACCATCGCCATCCATCACTGCGTTACAGGTTACTACAGACATTCAGGAAGTGACATATCGGTGTGTGACCCCACAGGAAGATGGCGGCTGGCCACCATGCGCTGCAGAGGTAGAACATGTCGTGTGCACCTTGTGCATGTTTATTGGTTGACATAGTCATTTACAATTTATTACTTTAGTCTGTTTTTCTCTTTCTGCTGTGCTGGAACAGAGATGACGTTCAGCGTTCAGGGTTTGACCGTGATTAATGAGAAATGTCTGCACTGGAGGACGTCTGCAGAAACACAAGGCTACAAACAGCAGTACAAAGTGAGTAATACATGCATACTGTATACACACACACATACGCACACACACACACACACACACACACACACACACACACACTAATGCACACACGAAACATATACTAATATAACGCAAATAAATTTTAGTACATCCTAATGAGAAATCTTTTTTTGGGGGGGATTGTGTGTGTGTAGGTGGTGTTTATTGGCGTGAGGGATTTCGATTCCTCGTTCAGTGATCGGCAGACGAAAGTGTTTGTCTTGTCAGCGTTACATCCGACTGTGTGTTTAAACCTGCAGCCCATCACTAACTACACCATCACTGTGACGGAACAGGAGACCGGAGACACGGCCACTGTTACCGCCAACACCAGCATACACAGTACACACGCACACACACTTTGCTATAAACTATTATTAATTTACGGATAGGGCCATGACCAAACCCTTGTTTTGTTTCTTTGTAGCTCCGCCTACTCCTGAGATTGGGTACAGCGAGGTTGATTACCACCGACCGACCCTACGATTACGAAGAGTTACCAGTACACTGGATGCGATTTGGTGAGAAGTTATATAGTTTCAGTATATGTTACTGTGTGAATATCAGTGAATAAGCATAAACATCGCTGTGTGTGTGTGTGTGTGTGTGTGTTAGTGTGTATCAGGTGATCGTCTTACCTATGGTTGATGTCTTGGTCTTCGACTGCAGCTCGTCTCGTGTCTGCAGAGACGAGTACATCGCGGCTCAGCTGCAGCTCCGTGAGCTCGGCATGGAGGTGAACTTCACGCTGGGGAACCGAAAGCACTATGGTCCCTTCTACAACGCTCCGCTGGAGAACGGGCGAGATTACTACATCATCCTGCGCACCGTCTGCACCTGGGGGAAGGTAACCTTTGCTTTTAGAATTATTGTTCGTTATGTACAATAATAATAAAAATTATAAGTTATCATCTATGTTCATACTGTATGTCCGCATATGTTTTATGATTCATCCTAATTCAGTTGATATTCTCATGATGTCTCGTTAGCTGTAAGTCTGGTGTTTTTCAGGTGAGAAAGCAGTCCTGTGTTATCTGGGCCAAAGCCATAGGTCAGACATTTCTTGTCCTTGTTTTGTTTTTTGATTCTTGTAGATGGAAGTGTGTTTTCTCTATTATTTATACATAAGTCTGTTTCTATTTAGGTGCCTCCTACGCTACCAGGATTTCAGCTTTGGCGACGTTCGGCTTCATCGGCGCTCTGGGTTTCTTTGGCTCGACGGTTTACTGCTGCTGCTGGTCAGACTCTGAGTTTATTCTTTCTTATGCACCCTTGTCCACTTCTCCAAGGGAGTAAAGAACATGTAGACCTTTTTTAACAGGTGGGGTACACCCTGGACGCGGTGCCAATCTGTCTCAGGGCGCACGCACACACACATACACACACACTCACACGCTCATTCACACACCATGGGGCAGTTCAGTAACGCCAGTTAACCTAATCTGCATTTCTGTGGACCGTGGGAGGAACCCGAAACATGTGTAGGAAATCCACCAAGCACGGGGAGAACATGCAAACTCCATCCTTACAGACCTGCGGCAGGAATCAAACTCAGACCCTGGAGGTGTCAGTGCTAACCACTAAGCCCTCAGTACTAGTTAACAATGGTCTTTGTATTAAAGCAGCTTTACGAAACCAAAAGTGTTAGGAAATATGTATAAATCATAGTTTAACTGTACAATTTATGGTTGTACATTATAGTTTTATTACACTTTATCCTGTATACAGGGTCGCAGGGGAGGCTGGAGCCTATCCCAGGAGACATGGGGCGCGAGGCGGGGTACATCCTGGAAGGGGTGCCAATTTATCGCAGGTCACACACACATTCCCACATTCATGTGTACACTGCATGTGTTTAGAATGTGGGAGGAAACCAGAGTACCCGGAAGAAACCCAGAAACACAAGGCAACAAACAGCTATACAAAGTGACTAATACATGCAGACACACACACACACACACACACACACATTTAATCAAGCACAGGGAAAACGGGAATCAAACCTGGACCCTGAAGGTGCAGGGCCACACACTACTAACCACTAAGCCACCGTGCCACCTACAGAAATGTGCAGTTATGTGATGTAATTCTTACTGTCAACACTTGGGTATGATATTTATTTATTATCACCAAACCAGTGAAATAGCAAGACCTGATTTACATTAAGCGACGTCCATAAAAAGGCTTTTATCGCTGTTTTACGCTACTTAAAAATAGCTTAAATATCATGTTACACTACTTTCTTTGTAAAGTAAGATATGAGGATTAAACTAAGAAGAAATGGGAAGTGAACAAGGGTGCAATAAATATATAACTGAGGAACAAATGAATATAAATATGCCATATCTCTGTTCTGATCTCTCTCTCTCTCTCTCTCTCTCTCTCTCTCTCTCTCAGGCTTTGGAAAGCACACAGATTTTAATAAAACATGTATTGCATCTTGTTTATTTTTTTTAATGTGTTAATTACTTCTATTTGTATTGTTATTTACAATAAAAAAATATTTCTTTAAAAAAAAATTTTGCCGTCAGTGTGTTCTATATGAACTTTTCTTTATATACTTTCATTATAATATGTTTTTTTTATGTCATTTATAACTCAGTCTCATTAACACAGACACAGGCTTGGCCGCATACCAAACCCATCCACACTGTATTGTAAGGGGCTTAGCCAGAATACTCGACACAGAACGCGACCTATTTAGTACACTAACACTGGGATTGGGACGCAGCCGTGTCGGCGCGTGCTTCTAAGGTTTTCGGCGCGAGCGTCGTGAGGACAGTGAAATCCTGTCAGAAAGTGAGATGAAAGTTAGCATTGCAGCTAATAGATTCCTGAGGAAGACATAATTAAGGTCTTTCACAATTGTGTTCGAATTTTTATGTTTTCTACCTTTATTTACTGTATATTTACACATATCTTTTATATGATGGTGCTAATACAAAAATAAGGATCTTTATTTAACTAGATAGACCTGGATAGCTGATTTGTTCCAGTTACTTTTACTGTATGCCTTCATGGCAATTAATTCAGACTATTTTTTCATTTATTTACCTCAGAATATACATTTTTAAACAATGTTTCTTTCTAAATATGGATATGAAAAATGGATTTGATGATTAAAGTCCACTGTGATTTACAGGGTGTTCACGTGATCCATGTTCTCAGCTGTGAAGTACAGAGCTATTGACTATAACTATGAGGTAAAAATCTACTGTTTTACAGATTAGATTACAGACAGATTAGAAATAATATACAGCTTTACCTTGGGATACCATCTTAAGGTGAAATTTTTTATTGTGAAATTAATTTTCCCATAGGAAATTATGTAAATACAGATAATCTGTTCCAGCCACTCAAAAATATTATAAATATTAATATTGTTTATTAAAAAAAACAATCAACACATTTTGAAAAGACGTGAATTAAGTAAAATATGAAATAAATAACCCTTAAATATCACTTAACCTTAATTTATGATTCCTAATATATGCCTACATTACTACTAATATACTTACTTTTATGTAATCCAAGGAGACAAGGGGTGTTCAAGTCAAACTGGGACTTGTGATGACGTTTCCAGTCAATGAAGATGTAAAAGCGATGCACACGTGCCTGAATGATGAATCCAGCCGAAGTGGCTCAGAGCCCGCGGCAGTTGTTCCTGTGAACATTAAGTCGATGATCCTTGAAAATCCACATCCCGTAAGAGACGCATGTGTCTGTGTGTGACTGTACACACAATCATTCACCATCATCACTTGCACATTACAGGAACTCAGCTGGCAGTTATTGCTGCATCTGCCGTACAGTCCTGACCTCACTCCAAGACATTTCTACATGTTTGGGCCATTAAAGGAGTTCTTGAGAGGCCAGGGTTTTTAGATACGAATCAGACAGGCAGTCTGATCATGGCCTCCAGTGTACTGAGAAAACTTTCTACCATGATGTTATCCAAGCACTTGTGAAACTCTGGGATAAGTGCACTAGTATAGTAGAGGATTATAGAGAGAATTTTTATTCTCAGAGCTGTCTTCTATTAATCTGCACAATCAAAAGTCC
>JAOVVB010000029.1:17433064-17451015 GCA_028570985.1 Heterobranchus longifilis
TGAACTGTGTAGCCATGAGCTCGTCACTCCCCCTACTGTCCCGGAGCACTCCCTTTTACTGCTAAATCTCTTATACAGCATTTTACTTTTTGCACTTTGTGTTTGAACTTTTTTGTGGGTTTATTCTGCTTTCACTTGTGTATGTTTTTTGTCCCTAGGGGACACCGCCCTTGTGTTATTAAGAAATCTAAACAGAAATAAAAAGTAGATATATACGCACAATATCACACAACTCCTTTATCAAAGGGTTAATCCATCCATCCATCCATCCATCCATCCATCTAAAAAAAAAGAAATGAAGACCCGTCATTAAGGGCGAATATGACAGGAAAATTGTAGCATTTAGCCTGGCGAGCTTCTGATTAGCATAACCATACTAATGTAAGGGGTCCATCAACCATATCAGCTTCATTATCATTTAAATCAATTTTTTTTTAGTCTGTATTTTCTCGTCTTCTATGATTCTCTCGTTTCTTGCCTCAGAGAAGTTCCGGATATTGAGTGGCTGATATTGTTTTCTTTTCTAAACCAGAAGAAAAAGAAACATTCTGTATTAGAGCAGCGTGTTTTCATTTGTTCATAACATGAAGATACACATTTAGACAAACACGATTCACACTGAAGAAACCCAGGTTAGACATCTTACTAATTAATTCTAAAGCAAGACTTACATCGTAGCAGAGAACGATAGACTCTAGATGAGAAAATGCCTCGAATGCTGCCTCGAGTGAATCTCAAGCACGCAACAAGGCCCGGGTCACGTGTCAGAGAAAAGCGTGAGAGGGATACAGACGTGAGGGAAGACAGAACGAGGAGCATGCTTGCTCTTTCCTACCTCGCTCAGGTGAACTCGGACTTTGTTGATGGCCTTCAGCCAGCGGAGGCGAGCCACGGCGATGGGAGGAGAATCGGTTTTGAAGGAACTGAGCAATAAAAAAAAGAAAAGAAAGTCAGACTTGAGGATAAGCTGCGTGGGAGGTGGAGAGAAAACAAAACACCATGCCAGGAGCACATAGGGACATAAAATGATGAGAAAAAATACAGATTTAACGGAGAAAATATAAACAGTAACATGCGCTTAGAGAAGCAACGTTTCAAGAGTATAAACAGGACAGACAGGACAGGTGGAGAGGACGTGGCATGGATTTTTTCTTCAATTTGTAATAAATATAAATAAAAACCAGCTTTGATTTGCCTTCAGTAGACAGAAATCTGCATTTCATAGGCTACTTCCGCCAGCTCTTAGAGCTGATAAAACTCTGTTCGAAACATCCTTTCAAATATAACAAAAGCAGCAATTAGCACGGGCTAATCAGGCACATCATTATCTCTCACCTCTCTGACTCGGCATAGAGGACACACTCTTTCTGTTTCTCCTGCACACTCGTTCGTCCCTCTCTTTCCCCTTTCTCTACGTCCTCCGAGGAGAGCCGAGGTCGGGCGCCGACGGGATGTCGGGTCTGGTTCTCTGGGTCGCTTCTCTCCTCCGGTTCTGAGCTGAACTGGGAACTGGCCTGGCTCAGGTTACCGGACGAACCGAACCGTGAGCTGCTCGCCGGGCTGGACGTACGACACAGAGACGAACCAGGTTAGACAGTATGAGCTAATGTATAAGTGTATTCATAACCCACAGGGACCTGCATTGGTCGGAATTGGGTATTAGTTCCAGCCCTCAGTGCTTCTGATTAATTGGCTGGAGTGTCAAGGGATCAGTTACTTTAACTTTTCTTTTATTATGGAAAGCTTTGCAGAGACCTTGCAGGGCTCAGTGGGATTATTCTGGATAAGTTTGGGATAAAGGTAAAGCACTAGCCAAGGTGATGTCCGTGATATAAGGTCTTAAAAAACACAAAGTAAAACAATCTAGCAAGGCCAAGCCACAGCCAGAACACAACTGTGCTCCTATTTTTTTCGCAATTTGCTTAATCTTGAGGAAAGAAAATCAGCAGGACTTTGAGACTCAAAGTACATCATGTTTTAGCGAGACCGTCAGCTCTTTTCAACCGCAAAGATTTACCGTCCGTGGGGTTTCGCCGAAATTACCCTCGCTATTACCTTTCCTCCACGCCTACAGCATAGCCTATAACTCTGTAACTCTCGCTGCATAAATCTCTACGCTTTCAGTTGATGTAAATAAACTGGCTGGAGGTAATGGAATAATTCAGGCTGAAAGAAAGGAAACGATCCAACCATACATTTAAAGCTAATATATAAAACCAAGGGCATGATTCATGCAGCCTCGCCTCCATCAACGCCATTCAATCTGGGCCTCGGGCAACTTTCTCTCTTGTGGATTTAGACACTTCTCAGACAGAACTTTCCCCAAAATAAATACTGTTAATGTGTCGTCTAAGAATGTATTGCTTTCCAAAATAGGCTGAGATGGTCTACTCTTTCAGAGACCATAAATATGGCCTGTTTTTTATTTTTGGTCGCTTGGCTGTTTTATAATCATAAATAATAGAGATGGCAATAACCGCGGACCATGAGATATGATATATAATCAACATTACTCAGGAGGTATCAAAATTTATATATACCCCGATTCAATATTACTTTTTTCAGATTTTTTAACAAAATTTGAAAATAATTTGCTCCTATGACAAAGGACATCGTGCTGCCTGAATGAAACATTATTTAAGAAAAACGGATTTTGATGGCTATACAAGGATTGCACCACGATACATAACTGAATTGATTTTTCTCCACCTCTAATAAATCATGAAATTCATTCCACATCATGTTCAAAATGGAAGCAATACACAAAGGGACAGTAAAAGAGTCAGCACATGTCAAACTACAGCACTAGGAGGTGGAGGAGGTGGAGATACAGGATGGGTCTCACGTCACGGTACGGTAAACACTCTCAGCACAGCTAGAGATCATGTTCCTACTAGCCTTCTGTCATGCTGCTTGTTCCATGGACTCTCTGGGAGCTGCCTCACAGCATGATCTGAAGAATCCCTGTCCTTTTCTTTCAAATGTGTATCAGCTTCAGCTCCATCTTCCTCTTCAGGTAACACTACTTCTGGACTTGAATAAAAACTTAGCTGATTATTTAAAGAAATGTCAGTTGATTCTTCATTATCGCTGGAATCTGGACTCTCTGTGACGTCTGATGCTAACGATAAAGTTTCAATCTCTGGCTCTTTGTTGTCTTTTTCATTTTCTACCTCCGGGGCTACAACGGTAGAAGGATTCTGAGGAGGTGCTGTGCTCTTCCATGGGAAGCCTAATTTCTTCCCAAACATGGATGGACTAGACACAAGTTCTTCATTCGGAAGGGCTGGGTTCTCTTCTTGAAAGAGACCAGCAGAAAATCCTTTGAGGCTAGCAAACAGATTTCCTGAGTCAGGTGTCTGCTGAGGCAGTTTTGTATCAGTGGAGGAACCAAGCAGAGAACTAAAAGGCTTTGCAGTCTCAGCAGCACCTGAGAATAAACCTCCGAATGAGGGTGCTGACCGACCAGAAAAGTCGAACATGCTCTTAGGTGTAGATGAAGCTGAATGATTCTCCTGAGTGACTACCCTGTCAGTAGGCATTGCAGAAGTTTCCGCTAAGCTAGATTCTTCCTTCATGATACCTGTTTCAGATGCTTTAATTTTAATAGATGTGTCTGTGATCTTTATGTTCCCACCTTTTTCCTCTTCAGCAGGCTCAACATCAAACATTTTACAGTCTTCTTCCTCTAAAGCAACTGCTTCAGGTTTTCCAACTGTACTTGACTCCATGCCAGTAGAAATTCCTTGTTTGTTAAAGTCCTCAGTCTTGAGCTTGTAGGTCTCCACAGTATATGTGTTTTTCTCTGGTCTAGCAGCATCCTTAGTTTTTAATAAACTAAACATATCACCCTTCATGGACTCTGCAGATAAGTTAGTGGGCAGGTTAAAAAACGAGGTCCTGTTTTGTTGATTAGTGGGTGTAGTTCCACTTGGCTGTAATTTGAAAAATGAATGCTGGGGTGATGAGAAGAAATTGGAGGTCGCAGGTTTGCTGGAGGCACTCGGCCCGGAGAACATAGACATAAATCCAGAAAATGCACCTGAATCAGATGGCTTTTGAAAAGAGCCCATGCTTGGTCTATTGTGGTCTTGCATTTCAAGTCTCGGTTGTCGAGGCGCTTTCATTCTCGGTGGTTTAGATTTGTGCAAAGATTGAGGTGGTGGCTGAGTAATCACAGCAGACAGTGGTTCTGAGACTGGCTCTTTGACTTGAGCTTGTTCTTTTTCTAGCACAGCATCACATAAGTAATTTTTAAGCTGCTCTGCATAGTCAGCCTCTTTGTCTGATTCATTCTGTTCTTTAGTTTTTTCTCTGTCGCATGATTCCTTCAGCCTCTGTGGAATTTCAGTAAGGGTCTTGTTATCCACAAGCTCTCTGTCCTGTGTTTCCAGTGCTCCTGGTCTTTCAAATGTTTCAGTAGTTTTTACATCATCCAGTGTTTTATTTAACTTCTGAGGTATCTGTGCTGAGTTCTCAGTCATCTCAGCCTCTGGTGATTCTACAGCGAAAGCATGGCTTGCAGGGTCTTTATATGTATCCGACTCCAGTTCTTTAGTATGATTCTGCTCAGAGTCCAGTGGCTTCTCAATTTTCAAAGACTTTTGTTTTTTTCTACTTTCTGTTTCTAAT
The DNA here is from genome assembly GCA_028570985.1 of Heterobranchus longifilis. Lineage (NCBI taxonomy): Eukaryota > Metazoa > Chordata > Actinopteri > Siluriformes > Clariidae > Heterobranchus > Heterobranchus longifilis. Next base: position 17,437,697 of record JAOVVB010000029.1, read on the forward strand.
GTAAAATTTACGTCCACTCTTAGTAAGGTTTTGTCTTCAACGGTTATATTCTCCTTTTGACATTGCATAACATCAACAGATTCTTCTGTTTCCAAAGATTGCTGATTTTCTTCTGCTAGATGTTCCACTGGTTTCATTTCAGTTTCTGACTCCTCAATGAATTGGGCATGTGTTAGTTCAGCTGTTGTTGTTGTTTTCTCTTCAGGAATCTCAACATCTTCTGGAGTTAGAACAGCATGAGCAAATTTAATTTCGGTTTCAACAGTGACTTTCTCATCACTTTCACTAGCTGTAGATAAGGAGTTATTTGGGAGACCTTGTTCACTTTCTTTGGACGTGCCATTTAATGATTTAAAATATTTAATTTCATCATCCACAAAGGAAGGTTCACTGGTTATATCATCAGGCTTTGTAGTGGCTATATCTTCAGAGATAGGTCCACTGCCAAGAGAGAATACAGCAGGAACTTTAAACAGGCTCTCTGACTCAGATGATGCCGGCCCACCAAACCTGGGGAACAGACCTTTTCCTGCTGGTTCTTTATCAGAACATTTATTGTCTGTTTGCGTTGGCAGAGACTGACCACTGCTCCCACCAAACATGGAGAACAAGCCCGAGCCAGTGTTATCTATGTGTGTGGAAAATGCAGGCAGGATACCCCCAAGAGCCGAAGCTCCTGAACCAGATGGTCTTGGTGGAGTTCCACTAGCAGATGTTTGCTGTGTCAGTGAACCACTGAACATAGAGAATATTCCTTTTCCGAGTGGTTCCTTGGGTTGTTGTGCTCTAGGTGGAAACCCTACAGTAGGTCCTAAGCCTGTACTTTCATAATGATCAGGTCCAGGTTTTCCTCTTCGACCCGGCATTATCAGTTCTCTTGTATGAAATTCTGGTGGGCCCCTTGGGCCTTGTCCTGATGTGTCAAGTTGTTGCTGAACATTACTTCGACTAAATATAGAAAACATCCTCTTTCCAGGTACTTCTTTTAAAGTAGATGCTTTGCTTTGCTGTGGACTAGCACCACCAAACATTAAGAACAGACTTGTGCCTGTTGCTTCTTTAGAGGTGGGAGTTCCTGGGGGGGTGCCACCAATTATTGATGGTCCACTTTGAGTCTGTGCATGGGCACTAGAAGACCCTCCAAACAACGGGAAAATAACTTTGCCAGATTGCCCCTTCGAAATAGCAGAGGGTGGTAATGTGCTTCCCCTTGCTAATGCTTCTGTACTTAAAACTAGAGCTTCTGAAGATGATAATTTGTGCAAGTCAGCCTGCACAACTTCCTGTGCCTTGAACATGTCTGGTGTTTCACCAAAATCTCTGGGTTCTTTTTTGTTTTTAGGTTTTGAGTATTCTGAGGTCAAAGACTCCTCATTAGAAAGAGGTTCTTTCACAGAAACAGCAGAACTTTCAGCATATTCCTCCTTTAATGGCTTTTCTACTTTTGAAGTCTCATGAGTAATTTTTTGGTTCACATTTTCTGATTTCTCCTCATTACCTTCTGGGGTTTTAACTTGCTCAGAAGACGTTACGTCAGTAGTTTTGTTAGTGGGTTCAAGTGAAAACAAGGCTTTATTTTGATCCAACACTTTTTCATGAGAAGAAGTATTCTGGACAAGTAAAGAATGAGATATGTGTTCCTCAGTGTTTAAAACATTTGTGGTTGAAGAAGTAGAGGTACTTTTTTCCAAGACCTCTGCAGAGGCCGTTGGACCAATGATTGTGCTTACACTAACCTGGTTTTCAATAAGCTGTGAAGACAGTACACCTGAGGGTTTTTTTTGTTCCTCAAGAGCTGATTCTGCAGCTCCACACTTTTCAAACAAACTTGACTGTTGCTTTGTGTCTTCACAAGCTTCACTGACACTCACAGAAGCATCACCTCCAGTCACTTTCTTTTCATCACTGGGACATCCCTCCACTGGGTGCTTGAGAGTAATCTGAGGGATCAGCATCTGTCTGGGATGTAATCTTGTAAAACTTCCATTTTTCTCAGTAGGTGAAACTACATCGAAGGATGGAACTTCCTCCAGAAATAACATCTCAGAGAACATAGATATAACTGTGGATTGCTTCTGAAAGCAGTCAGAGTGCTTGCCTTTACTCATAACTTGCTGTGAAGCAAGCTCTGCAGCATGAACTTCATCAGAATTCAAGGAATTTGAACAGGTTTTATGACAATCATCAGCTGTTTGTTGAGGCATATCTGTAATAGGAATGTTGCTAACAGTTACCACAGAAGTGCAGTTGTTCCATGTTGTATTTGTTAAAGTCTCTGAAATTTTTAAAGAGGTTTCACAATTAGTTTTGATCAATAAATCTACCTTCTTTTCTGGTATCTCAGATTGAGTAAGTATTACTGAAGAACTTATTGGTTCCTGTGACTCTGCCTCTACTTCTGTTATAATAATAGTGGGTGCCTTGGAGAGATGCCTGATGTTTTGATTTTTTCTTTGCAATAATGTTGAGGTCGGTCTATCAAGAACACTCCCTAGGGTAGGAGAAGTACTCTGTTCTTCATTTGAGAAAACAACAGGTCCTGGAGCAGTGTGTGAGATATTTTGAAGGACTGGGGATGAAAATTCTGTAGGAGGTGATGGTTCATGTTTTGTACTTGAAAATAATGAAGCTGGTGATGGTTCCATAGGAAGAGACACAACACATCCCGAACATGTACAAAGTTCAGCATGAGTACATACTTTGCTTTCAGCAGGACTACATGGCTTTCCTGTACTAACTGGACTTAAAGGAGGCAGAGATGATGGAAGAGATTCAGGAAGAGGAAATGCTTTAGATTCTACCATATACAAAGAACACGGAGAAAATTCCAAAGAGGTTGGAGCATTATGTCTTGAGCTTGGAAAAGGCAAAGGTGGTGAAAATCTAATGGCAGGTGAAACAACATGTTCTGGAGTTGGAAAAGTCATAACGTGGCTGTATGTCACAGAGAGCTCTGATGTATGTGCTGCATTTGTTGGTGGTCCTGTTGGTGGGTATCCCATGGGAGATGGAACAGTATACTCTGGACCTTGAAGAAGTGAAGATGGTGAAAATCTAGTGTCATTTGATGCAACATATGCTTGACTTGAGAAATTCTTCACTGGACAATATGGCACAGAGGGTTCCGATATAAGTGTTGCACTAGGACATGGTACTGCTGGTAGGGCAGTATATCCTGGACCTGCCAGAGTGGAAGCAGGGCAAGCTGTAAAAAGAGGATTTGCTGAACTTGAAAGATGCACAGTAGGAGAATTTTCCATTACCATCATTGCTGAACTGGTATCTTCCATAAAATCTATGCCAGAACTGATTTTATCTAAGGTATCTGGATGGGTAGGAAATGTTGTCAGCTGCTGATCTGGAACAGGTCTGCAAATGGACCCTGTCTTATGCTGGATTCTTTGTGGAATATTCTCATCACCTGTCAGTAAAGTTCCATTAAATTTTAAAATCAAACTTTTGACTGATCCAGTGGAGTTTTCAGTTTCAAGTAAACTTGGTCTGGAAGATTCCTGAGGTTTGATGACTGTATTAATGGCCAGTAATGATTTCCTTTCTCGCTTAGGCAATGAACCAGGAAAATTTGAGCTTGATTGTGCTAAGGGAATTTCAGATTCCACAGTTACTTGGGACATATCTTCTCCAACTATCTCCTCAGTTGTAGAAAGGGTGAAAGCTGTAGAATATGCAGTTAAAGTTTTACTCAAGTTACTGTAATCTTGTCTGTGACTAGTCAGGGATGACACATCCTGTCTAGATACAAAGCTAACTACTGAGTTAGTGTCTGACGTTTGATTTGCGTTTAGGACATGAGGTATCTCCGGTACACAAGTTTGGTTCGAAGTGGTGTTTTCTCTCAAAAATTCTACTGTTGATTGCTTGACAAAAGGTTTGGATCTAGAGACTTCCGGTGATCTGTTACATTTGGTGACCTGGGGAATCAGACTATCATGCTGTATAAATTTAGGAATAATTAAAGGATGTTTTGTAATGTTTGACCCATGACTTTCAGTATATCTTATATACTGAATCTGAGAAATGGAAAGAGGATTCTGTTTCAGTCTGTGTACTTCAGATAAATTAGAAACTGATCTGAGGACAGGAGGGCCTTCAGAGATAAGACTTTTTTCAAGACAATGGCTCTTATCTGTCAGATGTGCCTGAGGAGGAGACGATTCAGTTATTTCCTTTTGTACAACAGAAAGTGCAGACATAGATTCTGGAAGAATCTGTAACCCAGCCACGTTAAAATTGTTTTCCAAGCGCTCTGCTGTTCTTCTGAAAGTTGTTGTTATAGGTAAAGCAGGCTGGATGGTTGAATATGTATTCTGTAACTGAGTATCGCATGGTCCTTCTCTTCTAAGACCCTGGAGAGGATATTGTGCTGTCGTACAGATTAGCATCTGGTCCATTGCTAAAGGTTTTAATGTGTATTGACCAGTGAGGAAAGAATTCTTTGGTATTGAAAGATCTTTGATGTCCAACATTTGTGGCTGTGCATCTTGGGAAACTGTCAGATCAATAACAGGCGTTTGATGTTTTTGGTTAGTCGTCCTCAGCTTTTGTTTATTTCTCGACACAACCTCTTTAGTCTTTGTAAAATCCATCAGCTGCCCGTCCTGCATATTGCACTGAGAATGTAAATCTCTAACTGAGAAGTCCACTGGCTTGCTCTGAGCTTGCAATTCTCCTCTGTAAGAAAAAAGCCTGTCACTGTGATGAGCGAATGTCTGTAGACACAAAAGAGTTTCTGCTGCGTAATGTTCGTTGCTTAGTATCTTCTCTGCCTCTCGCTGTGTTTGAGACCCTTGACCAGGAGCTGCAATAGCTTCAACAATTAAAGGCATGCCAACCAAATCTTTTTCACTAATCACATTTTTCTTCTGAATAAGTGCCATTACTTTGCCAGGTGACATTTCAGGAATTTTCCCTGATACTTTGTCTGGTTCCTTAATTGCTGTTCGTAGAGACATATCTAGAGTGGTTGTGTTTGAATTTGCATTTTGTGATGAATACTGGCTGATTATTTCTGCAGATTGAGATTTTTTAAGCATGTCGGCCGGTCCAACAGTTAATTCACTAACCTTGCTGACCTTATCTACAACTGAAAGACTTTCACTTTTGTAAATTGTAGTTTGATGATGAGTAACAGATTTTATCTCTGGACTCATGTTCAGTGTTTGCTTTACAGTTTTACAGATTGCAGCTTGTGACCCTTTTAAGACTCTTTTAAGAGTTGTTTTTCCTTTAGTTGTCAGAGGTTCTACAACCAAAGATAACACACCATAATCCTCAATCATACCCAAAGTTGATCTTGATCTTTTCCTTACAAGCGATACTGCTTCATCTGGAGAGTTGACTCTTACCTCGGCTGGTTTTGAACGCATATCTACTATGGTTTTAATGGAATTTGCTGGAGCTGATGTGTTCTGATATGTCTGAGAAAAAATTTCTGGTAAATCTTTGCTGCTGTTGTAATTAGGTTCAGAACTTGTAGTAGATTTTTGTGGCTGAACATTCCCAGTCATGGTTTCTTGCTGTGAATTTATTTGTTTTACCTGTTCTGTTGAACGATCAACAATCAAGGGTACCCCAAAAAAAACATTGGCATTATCTGCAACTGAGGATCGTCTGTGCCTTACAAGTGGCACAACTTGAGTTTCAGCAATTGGCTTGTCCGAAGGTTTAATTGCTGATGCTGAAGACATATCCAAGGTATTCCTGACTAAGTTTGCAGGAGCAGTGCTCTTAAGCCAAGGCTGAGAAGCTGTTGGAATTATTTTCTTTGATCCATTTACTAAGGAGGGCTGACATACTCCTTGTGATCTTAGATTTATTGTTGAGTTTTTCTTTATTTGAGGGCTTGTAGGCTGTGATGATGAAGTTCCTTGATGAGTGTCTACAACTAAGGCTTTCTGGGCTTTCCCACTATCTGCTTCTGATCCAGAAATATTTGGAGACAACTTCAGGGATGTACTGATAGATACCTTGCCAGAGACTTCGGGTACAATCAGGAAAGGGGTGGTAAGTTCCAGTGCTGGAAATGTCATATTAATTTCTTTCACTTCCTTTTCAGTCACGACAGTCAGATCAATTCCTGCATCTTCACATGTATGTGCTTGATCTTTCTTTCTAACTTTCTTCAGCCTGTTTTTGGTAAAATCAAGTATATTCTCGATTATGATATCATTATTAGATACATCTGATAACAGGAGTGCGGTATTCCTAATTGGGCAATTCTCTTTGTTTTTTAATGAATCTGAAAAGTCTAAAGGCTTACTCTTTAAAAGAGAATCTAGTGCTTGTTTAGGTTTATTATAAAGTAAATTTTGTGGAGGTGGTAAGGGTCGCTTTTCATGATAGGTAACAACTTTTGGTGGATGAGGTAAAATGGGAGACATTGAACTTTGGACCCCTTCAGTTCTCAATGTCTTTAACGACTGTGTTGAGGTAGATGGTTGTCTTTTGAGTTGTGGCCTATGGGACACAACAGAAGATGAGGAACCAAAAGAACAATGTAAACTTGAGGTTCGTGGACTAATTTGGGAAGAGGTGGTTAAAGGAGCTGATGGTTCAGACACTATATTCCTTGGTGTTGATATAAGTGATCTGGCTGAATTGGTAGATGCTTTAGAGTTTATTGTTTGTATTTGAGCATGCTGATTCTGTGGGACAGTTTTAGAACCCAAAAAGATGCTGTTTGTTGCGTTTGATATCAAAGTCGTTTGAGAGGATTCTTTTGTCTTAGCACCCAAGCCATTTAATAAAAACTTTTTATTAGTTTTCTTGACAAGTCCAATGTCAATATCAGGTACTACAGGATGGCATCCGATACAAGGATTCTGACTATAAGTTATTGATGAAGCCATTGATGAAGCTGGCAGACCTGTATCTATTTCCCCTGAAACAATATCCTCCACCCCCTGCTTTTTCCAATATGAGCCACCATTATTCACCTTTTTAACTTCACTTGCAAGGTCAGATGATTTAATTTGCTCTTTTAAATTAATTCCTTTTTGAGTGTCCATTCCTACTTTTATTTTCTGCAGACTGTAAACACTCAAATCAACAGGATGTTCTGTCTGTCCACTTATGGAATCATGAAGCATTTCAGAAAAACTTTCAAGATTCATATTCATAATTCTATGACCTTTGTTGAAGGCTGAAGATAAATCAACAGGAGAACCGGAAGCACCTGCTTGACTATCACTTGGAACCCAGAGCATCTCTTCTTCATTAAATAATGGTATCTTAAACCCACAAAGTGTTGTCTTCGGTTTATCTTTGTTCTGCAGGATATCCGAAATATTCTCTGCAATGTCTTCCAAATCCTGTCTGTTCTCCCAGGTAGCATATGCATAGAGATGCTTTCCATTCCGGTCTGTTAACAAGGAGTATATATAGTTCTTATCTGCATAAATATAATATCCACAATCACCAGCCTCAGCCGGCCACCACATTCCTTGCTCTAAGAGTGAAAGCCATTGCTCGTACCATTCTGAATCCTCAAAGTACATGTCATCTTCTCCAGTGGTTACAGAAAAGCTGAGATCAACTGCACCTAGTGTCAAATCTATGGGATCTTTTCTGACTGTCAATCGTTTAATGAGTTTCGAGAAATCAAACTGTGGCTTTGAAGTACCATTCTGAACAGGTTTATCACATTTGCTACAGTCAAAAAGTGACTGACAATGTGTTAACTTTCCTGGAGCTTCTGTTGAGTTTTTCTCCATCCAGTGGTATCTTCTTGTTGGACTTCTAAGACAATCCACATTATCACAGCTTCCACAGGATTTCCTGCTCTTGATACTCATGTCAAATACAATTTCGTTCTCTCCACCAGCCTGTGGAAGCTTTTTTTGAAATCCTAAGCTGAATGCATTCTCCCAGGGATATGAAGGTATGTGAAATTGCCTTGGATCCATATTTTTCAGGTTCCACCACTCAGGCTCCTGCAGGACTGTTTCATGGCTGATTGATGATGCCTCCTCTTGAAGTCCTACATTATGTTCTAGAGCTTGTGCTTCCAAGGCTTCTAATAAGGCATAATTGTTGAGCTGTTGCCACAGAAGTGCCTCTATGAGGCACTGATATTCATACAGCTCTGGCTGAACTATACCATGCTCAGCAAATAAATACAACAGATCCTGATATCCATATTCAGTTGCTGTGCCATATAAGAGTCTGTGGACTTCCTCTAGGTACAGCTGGGTAGACTTTACTGCTGGATGCAGTGGTATAAGTTCCTGAGGCTGAGTGCTATGAGTAGAAACGTACTCTTTAGTCTGTTTATGTTTAACAAAGTCCTTTTCTGATTCTTCAGTCACTGGTGTCTTACGACTTTCAATGACCTTTGACGCATGAACAGTAGAAGGCATACCCTTTCCAGCACTTACAATATCTTTTGGTTCCTTTGCTTCCTGTAATTTAGATAACATGTTGTCTTCTGACTCTTTACTAAATAATCCCACCAGAAAACCTTTCTGCAGTAGGGGTTTTTGATCCTTTTCCTTGCCCCCGTCCTGAGTGGCCTCTTGCTCAATCGGTTTGGCTCTTTGAATCTGTGGACGAATCTGACCAGTCTTACGTTCTTCATGTTGATATGGCTTCTGACCTGAAGGACTATGGCTATCAGTCTTATCCTTAGTGTTTGCAACGATTTTACAAAAAAATCCAGATAAAATTCCACTTTCTTGAGAATCACTACCTTGTGCTTGTAATTTGTTAGCTGTCTGGGTAGTTGATCGAGCTTGATCCTGTTGTAATTCTTCTGATGGTGACATCTTGAAAATGCTAGACAAAAAACCTCCTGATTGGTTTTGCTGCTGTGCTGCTCCTAGTGGTGGTGGTGACTTTGGACTTTGTAATCCAATTTCATTAGATGGCTGTTGCTGCACATCAGACAATTTTTTAGAGGCTGTACTTGTTTTGACAACCTCAGATTGGTCTTGACTTTCTGAAGAAGACTGGTGGACTTGCAGTGAATATTCAGACCTACATGCTTGTCGGCTGGGTGAACCTACAGCCACAGGATGTTGAGGTAAATTGTCAGCGGTTGTCAGTTTGTTAAAATAACCAGAAAAGAGACCTCCCTGTTGTGGCTCAGGTACTGCAGTTGGCTTTACCGGGATATGATGCCGACTCTGTAAGGGCTTCCTGTTGCTCAGCTGGTCTTGATGGTGATGCACTTGTGTTACCCAAGGAGATTTTTGTTTTTGTTCTGGGGGACTGTTAATGGAAAATGGACCAGATAAAAGACCAGAAGATGGTTGTCGGGCAGATTTCTGATCTGTGTCTGACTGAGAACCTGTGTCTGCAATCTTACTGAACAGGCCTGTAAGAATCCCAGTTGGTCTGCTTGGCTGTGCCTCTTCATGTGGAACCAGATTTTGCCTACTGAATTGTTGTGAATTGATATTATGGGGAGATACGGGGTCACCTGTATTGACGTCTGAAGTACTTGTACCAAATAAACCAGAAAGAAAGGTTCCTTGATAAGCAGAACCAGGTTGTTGTGATGACTTATGGTATTGGATAGCATCTGAGAGATGTAACTGCTGTGGAGTACTTTCGACTACTTTGTTCAGAAATCCTGACAGCATTCCTCCTTTGGCAGAAGGTTCTGCGGAGTGCTGATTGGGACGACTGCTTATTCCACTTGGCTGTTGTGTGTTTGATGGTGCAAGTGCACTCTCTGTTAGTTTCAGGATTCCTCCAAATAATCCCCCTGACTGAGGTGGTGCATTACTCTGAGGTTTTATTTGCTCACACCCAGAGCTCCCTGGTTGTTCTAGCTGCTGATCAGGAGCTATATTGCCAGTGTTACAAGTATTTTCAGTGCCAGCTAATTTAAAAAAGCCTGATAAGAGACCTCCTGATTGAGATTGAGGGGTAGCTGTCTGAGGAGGTAGTTGGTTAGAGCCTTGAGTGGTCATTGGCTTTGATAAAGGTTGATTGTTTTGTTGGGCAGGAATGGCTGGAGAACTTGAAACAGTGTCATTTGCTAATGTAAAAGGCCCAGATAAAAGCCCTCCACCTTGTGGAAGTGCAGAAGTGTCAGTGAATGCAGAGCCCTTACTTATATCTGCCCTATTACTTTCATTGGTTTCTGATATGAAAATGGTAGAAAGCAAATCATTCTCAACACTAGAACTATTTTCCTTATTTATAAAAGATGTAGTCGTATCTTTTAATTTAGATATGCTGTCCTCTTCTGACCACTTACTGAATAATCCTGCCAGGAAACCCTTCTGTGGTGTTGCTTTTTGTTCCTGTGAGTGTGTCTGGACATCAGCAGGTGAGGTACACCTGAGCAGGCTTTCAGAACTGACAGGCTGCTGTGGAGCACCAGTTGTTTTTTTATCCATGCTGGCATTTTCTGTAAAAGCCATTTTTAAAATTCCAGAAAACAACCCTGTCGATTGATGTGTGGCACCTTGATGAGCCTGGCTCTCATTTGTAATGTTGGCGAGAGATGAAAGCAGTGTTGAGAGCATTCCACCTTCTCGAGGCTTATCATTAATTTTGCTGTCACCAGTCGATACTGTGGGTTCAGGCGTTGCTGGTTCTTTAGCTTGGGCCTGATGTGAAAGCTCTGAGAAATCTGCTTTTGTTTGCGTTTTAATTAAACTTTGTCCTTTGTTCTCAGTGTCAGGAAAAGACTGGATATCAGTTTCAGACTTTGGTGCTGAATCTTCTTTCATTGTTTGTTCTTCTTGTGCTGAATCCTTAGACACTGTAGTAGAATCTTCAGGTGCCACTACAACGGCAGGTATGTTTATGGGAGTTGTTGGTTTTGGGGGTGATTCGGCAGGACTCGTCTTGAAAAGATTAGAAAACCATCCTGTGTCATTTCCCCTTGGTACACTCTCCAGCAGCGCAGCACGGCTCAAAAGAGGTGATTTAGCAGAGTTATGGGAAACACCTTGCTTTGAAATTGTTGTACTTTCACCAGGTCCCAACTTCAACAACCCAGAGAGAAAGCCACTCTCTTGTTTTGGTGTTTGGGGAGTGGCAGGAGTATCAGAAGAAATGAAGGGAAGTTTAAATTTGTCTCCAGTAGTAATAAGTGCATCGTCTGGTTTAGGGGCTTCAGAGGGTTTAAAAATTGAAAACATAGAGGTGCCTGGTGAACCCTCGAGGGTTTTATTATCAGGAGCAGGGGTTGTTGTCATGAAAGATGTGAGAGACTTTTTAAAAGGACTGAAAAAATGACTGTCATCAGCTGTTGTCTGAGTAGCCAGATTTTCTTCTGGCTTAAGAGTCATCTCGCTAAGATGGACATCTGGTATTTCTCCTGATGACTCGGTTTCGGGTAATAGTTCCACTGATCCACTGCATGAGTCACCACATGAGGTCTGATGTTGTGGTTGTGAGGCAGATTGGTCTATTGACTCAGATCTAGCTTTATCTCTAAACACTTCTTCTGTCTCAGTGCCTCCATCAGATTTTTGTGGTGCTTTTGGTTGTGAAGTAGTTTCCCCTGCTGGTTTGTCTCCAAATATCCTGAAAGGACTCAGTCGTCCCAAGACAGACTCAACCACTGACTGTAACTGGATTGCAGTGGAACCCTGGGTCTCAGGACTAGGCACTGCATGTGCTGTATCTTCTGTGCCTTCCACACTAGCTGAAGACTGACATGACTGCAGAGAGGATTTCTTATCTGCATTCGGCTCCTGATGAGCAGGTGGAACAATTGCGACAGGAGTCAAACTGCCATTTGATTTTGGCATGAAGGACAACAGTTTAGAGATGCCTGATTCTGAGTGATGAGGTAAAGGAGAACATGTTGTTGTGGTGGTGGTTTCACCTATTGACTTGGTCCCTACAATTGAGCTAAACAAAGAGCTCATAGCATTTTTAACCCCTGTGATACCCTGTTCGACTGCAGGTTCTTTCTTTACCTCGTCTGATTTGATCTCTTTTTCTTTTTCCTTGTCAACCATCTTTGGTTTATCAGACTCGTGCATTTCCTCATACTTACTAATCTCCTCCTCTCGTCCAGCAAGATATTCAGTGACTGTATCAACGATTTTCTGCAGTTCGTTCATGGTATGAATATAATCGTCACATGGTCTCATAACTGGTGAAACATCATCCCAAACCCCAGTACTAACATTTCCGCTTGACTCACAATAACCGTGTTGATGTTCATCATAAGAAGAAATGTATTTTCTGTCGTATTCACGTTGTGTATCATCCTCAATAAATGCCTCAACGTTCAAATACTCCTCAGATCCAAAAAAGAACGGAACATCTTCCAATCCTCCAGACTCATACTCTGTCCTTATCCTGGCTTCCTCCCTCTCTCGATAAATTGCATAGTCCTCCAGAATGTCCTGGATGTGTGTCTTCGCCCACATTCTTGTCTTGTACAATAGACTCTCTTTATACTCCTCTTCTTCTGTCTCCTGCTTCCTAACTAAAGGAATAATAGATATCTCTGGAGAAGAACTTCCATCTTTAAAGTTTGCTGCTTCTTTACAGACCAAGCTAACCTCTTCGCCGCCCATGCCAAGCATCTTTATAGTGTTTCCAGCTTCATCATATTCGTTAGCCTCTGGAGATGTCATCTCACACTCCAAACAGCTTCTCTTCATGTCACCATGATCGCTGACGATGCGGTAAATTTCATTCGTTGTTTCGTCGTCATCATCCCATGCTTTCTGCCCTGAGTCGAGATAGTCGTCTAAGAGGTTGTCGTCGAGTTTGTATTTAGCCTCCCAGTCCTCGATGCCCATCCCTGAATCAACAGGCACAATGCTTACCTCAGCTCTGCCATCTGGGTGTCTTGTGTTGCAGGTAAGAACGGGACGCAGAGAAAGAATGCAAGGAAATAAAAATGCAAGGAAACAAAAGAGTTAAAGGCGAAGTAAAGGCAAAGCAAACCATGTTGGATAGAAAAGAAAAGGAAGAAAATGGAAATTTAAGCAAAGAAAAAAGTATAGAAGCACAAATAACGAAAATTTAAACAGAAAAAGAGCATAAAACATTTTTCCAGCTAAAATGTTTGTTTCCAACCTTTTAAAATAAATGTATTATTAATTATTATTATTAATTTTCATGATGTGTATATTTTGATGTGTGAATTTGATGTGTATATAATTTTTTTTCTTTCTATATTCCTGGAAGCATCTTTGATAAGCAAATAATTTTACAGAATCACAATTTTTATTTTTTTTTTGTATTAAGAAATTTTATTTAGATTTGTTTCTACAAATAAAAAACATCTCGGGTTACTTCGCTGTAACCCTGTTCCCTGAAAAGGCGGGAACGAGATGCTGCGTGAAAACGCTATGGGAACATCTTGTCATGTTGCC
>JAOVVB010000029.1:17498844-17513016 GCA_028570985.1 Heterobranchus longifilis
CACACACACAAACACCCACACACACACACACACACACACACACACACACACACAGATCTAACCGGTCACATACACTACAATAAAAACAAATAAGAAGTAATGACACAAACTCAGACACACACACACTCTCACACACACGATCTGCAGGATGGTCATTAGAATCAGTTCCATTTCTCTTTCAAGAAACAACTTCCAGAAAGTGTCCACACACACACACACACACACACACACACACCACAATATCCTCTGCTATCCTCAGCTGCTTTAACATCCTCTCCTTTAACAAAGAAACTCTCACTTTATACTGTATATATTTAGCTCCGGATGAAGTAATAATTATAGAACGTAATCGAGAGCTGGTTCTCTGATCTCCAGCGCTCAGTTCTAGAACGTTAGAACTCTAGTTACATTTTATATTAGAACGTTACACTTCAACTAAATCATGAGATAATATTAGAACACACACCTCACTGCTGTGGCACGTGGGACAGAGAGAGAGAGAGAGAGAGAAACTCAGTGTATTCATTGCAAAAATAATTTCATTTCCCATTCTTAAGTTCTGTTCTTGGTCATCATCCCTCGAGCGCACAATAACACACACACACACACACACACACACACTCTCACACACACACAGAAAGCAGAACTAGGCAGGATTATTCTTTTGAAGTTGCGTTCGTGACTCATCTGGTCCGAGCAGCATTAGTCACACAGCAGGAGGTGAGAAAGGAAACACTCACCAAATTCCACTTCCTCTTACACTAAAAACTCCTGCGTGCGTGAAGACGCTCGACACACACACACACACACACACACACACACACACACACACACACACACACACATGATATGCATCAGGATGCGAGAACGTGGGGCAGATCGCATTCCGATAACTTTCATGTGTGAATCTGACCGTTCTGCGTCATTCATGTGTGAATGATAACGGATCGTATTTAAGGTCTCCACACACGGCTGTGTACGCAGGGACTCACACACACACACACACACACACACACACACCGTCTGAAAGGTCACAGCCTTCACCCCTGAGAGGTGCACATCACTGACACTGGAGACTCCTTCCACAGTCATTAAAAAAAATCACAGAATCACAGTTTTTTATCCTGTGTGCTCCGCCAGTGAGCCGTTACTATAGAAACCTAACACTGTGGTCTGTAGCTGCCCTCTCAGGGTCTCTGGAATGCTCGTGGGTCAGGAAGGTCGTTTTTCTGAGATGTTGAAGCGATGTTATGGAGATCCTCAGTGACGTGGTGTTTCTATCCTCACTGTGAATCGAGTCCGCACTCGGGGCCGGATCCCTCGCTCACTCCAAGGCAGGGATCATAATTTGTGCTCGCACAGAAAATTATTTTATTTACTGAAAATTGACTAAAATGATCTCTGTTAGTGATGAATCTTTGAAGAAGAACCTCAGCTAGAACCGTTCCCTCGAAGAAAAAGGAGCGATATCTCTGTTCCTGTTCTCTGATTCTGGATGATGTGAAAATGCAGGATTCTGATAGATAAAAAAAACTGCAGGATCCTGATTGGTTGATGTGAAATGATAGGTCCTCTATAGTTAATGTGAAAATGTAGGATCCTAATTAAATAATTTGAAAATGCTGGATCCTGATTGGCTAATGAGAAAATGCAGGTTGCTGATTGGTCCATGGGAAAGTGCTGGATCCTGATTAGATTATGTGAAGATGCTGGCTCCTGATTGGTTAATGGGAAAAACGCAGGATCATGTCTGGTTAATAGGGAAATGCTGGACTCTATTTAGTTTTTGTTACAATCAGCTGCTAGTCATTTGAAGACAAGTGCTGCACAAAACAAGACTAACAACCTATTACTTATTATTACTTTTTATTGCTTTTTATTGCTCTTCAAATGAACAATGATCGGGCTTCCTGATATTTCAGGTTGATGTCACACTGACACACTGATTCCCCGGTGCCACGTATGTGTACGTGCAGACACGCCGTGATCAGTGGATAAGACGCGACCTCTCACTTCTCGTACAGCCGCAGGGGATCTCTGATATCTCTCATGGTGATGTTCCAGATTACGAAGGAGATCTCGAGTCAGTTTTATTCTCTAAATAAATCTACAAATCTGATCATATGACCACTAGTAACCCTGCATGCATTATGCATCACTCGCTCATGCACATCACACACACACACACACACACACACACACAGAAAAAGGTGGAGTAACTTCCGTGCTGCAGGACATTTATCACATCTCTTTTTTTTCTCTCTTCTTTGCTAAATTGAAACCTGTCAATCACTCTGACCTTTAACTCAACACCCGAGAACACAACCACAGAGAGAGAGAGAGACAGAAAAAGAGTGAGACACAGATAGAAAAAGAACAAGTTTGAAAGAAAAAAACAGACAATGAGAGGTTTTCTTTTAATCATAAAATAGAGACCGTGCGCATTTTTTAATCCTCTCTCTCTCTTTCTCTCTCTCTTTGTGTGTCTGATGACAAGTGTTGAGGTTTGAACTCTAATGTCTCAGGAGCAAAATGGAGGAACACACACTCGCACGCGCATACACACACACACACACCTCGATCCACTGCGTCGATAATGATAACTTTGAGGTCTACATGCACGTTCATCTTCATCCTGTTTACAGGCTACAGAAGGTGAACCACAACACACAGAGAGTGAAACAGAGCGAGGGAGAGAGGCAGAACAAGACAAAACGGAGAGAGAGAGAGAGAGAGAGAGCGGGGCTTTCCGTGGCGAACACACTGAGGTCGGCTGCAGGTGTTAGCTACACCAGTGACCCTCGCATCCTAACACACACACACACACACACACACGGAGGTAAAGATTTTCCATATAAAACCACCACCAGAGCACCGTGTAAACACATAACGAGTGTAAAGACGTAAACACAGACGTCTGTGCAGAGTGTTTCGTCTTAGCGCCCTCTGAGGACGCTAGTGCTAGTGGAGCTAGCTGTGTTTAGCTAAAACACCAACACTACTTAGGTAACTACCTCGCTCTAGATTCTCACTGATGCTAGCTTTAGCTTGGGATTTATTTGTTCATTTATTGCTAACATCAGTCAAGTTGTTTTGCTTCAGAATATTCTTTAACAGCTAGCCGCTTCTGGTAGGCAATTATCTCCGATAACTTTTACTTTGTTATCATAATCTTAGCTATCTTAAATTTTCTTTAAACTCAGAATCATGTCTACCCAGCTAATATTTAATTTTTTCAACTTTAATTATTTTAAAATGATGTTCTCAGTTTTTCTCCTCAGTTAGCCAACTAGCTCACTTAGGTGCTCACTCATGCTAGCTTTACCTCAGCATTTAAAAAAAATAAAAATTTTAGCCAAGTTGTTTTGCTTCGGAATATTCTCTAACACAATAGTCTTTTAACAGTTAGCTAGTTATGTTTGGCATTTCTATCTAAAATTAGCTTACATTTTTTCCAATATGCTTATAGTTATAACTAGCTAGCTAATATTTTATATGCTTTAAAATAAAATTCTGTGTTTTTCTCCTATGTTAGCTAACCAGCTCACTTTAGATGCTCACTGATGCTAGCTTTACCTCAGAATTTTTTTTTCAAACATCAGCTAAATAATAATTATGCTTTAGAATATAGGTTTACACTAAATTTTAACAGCTAGCAAGTTCTGGTCGGCAATTCTCTCCAAACCTTAGCTAAACAGTTCAATTTTCTTTGTAATCATAATCTTAGCTAACTTAAATTTTTTTTAGACTTATAATCATAACTAGCTAACTAATAATTTATTTTTCTCAACACTGCTTTAAAATAAACTTCTGAGTTTTTCTCCTAAGTTAGGTACCTAGCTCGCTTCAGATGATCACTTATGCTAGTTTTACCTCAGCATTATTATTTTTGTATCATTATTTTTATTTTTATTTTTTTTGCTAAATTTAGCCAAGCTGTTTTGCTTCAGAATATTCTTTAGCACTAGCATTTAATAGCTAGCTAGTTAGCTTAATATTTCTTCAATATATTTATAATTATAATTAGTTTATGTTTCTCAACACATAGTGATTTAAAATAAGATTCTGATTAGCTCACCTTAGATGCTCACTCATGCTAGCTTTACCTCAGGATATTTTTTTGCTAACTTTAGCCTAGTTATTTTGCTTTAGAATATTATTAAACACTAGCATTCAGCCACTAACTAGTTGTGCTTGGTAATCTCTAAAGTTAGCTTAAAGTTTCTCAATATGCTCAGCTAGCTAATATTTCATGTTTCTCAACACTTACTGCTTCAAAATAAGTTCTCCTATGTTGTTCTCCTATACTGTATTTACCTCGTTTTAGATGCTCATGAATACTAGCTTTACCTCAGGAATTTTTCCCTAACATTAGCTAGAAAACAATTATTTTGCTTTAAGAATATAGTTTAACACTACATTTTAACAGCTAGCTTGTTTACTTTAGCAATTTCCTCCAAATTTTAAGTATATCATAATTACAGTTAGCTTAAAATTTCTTTGTACTCATAATTATAACTGGCTAGCTAATATTTCATGTTTCTCAGTTCTTTAAAATAAAGTTCAGATTTTTTTCTCCTCAGTTAGCAAACTAGCTCACTTTGCATGCTCACTCATGCTAGCTTTACCTCAGGATTTGTTTTTCCCCTAAAATAAGCCAAGTTGTTTTGCTTTAGAATATTCTTTAACACTAAATTAACATTTAGTAAGTTTAGTTTGGCAATTCTCTCAAAAATAGTTTATAAAAAAAAAAATAATTAAAAGCTAGATAAATTTTCTTCTGAATTATAATCATAGCTAGCTAATATGTTAGTTTGTAATAAGAGTAAATAATTAATTCAGTGGTAAGAAGAGATGTAAGAAGTTAGAGGCTCTACATTCACCACACAGGACTGTTTTAGTGAGCTAACTAATGTCAGCCGGGTGATGAAAGTATAAACAGGTACACAAACAACAAAATTAGATGGAAAAAAATGTTCCATTCATCTTTTAAAAAACTGGACTGCATTAAAAGGACCAAAATTAAAGGGACAGTTTAATTTTGTGCATGATTTTTTTTAAAGATACACACTGTCTGTCAATTCAGGTAAAGAAAAATATTATGACGTATTATATTAATTTCATATTATAAATATAAATATTACCATATTATCATAATATTATCATATATACAGTATAGCAATATATAATGTATAGCAATATATATTTTTTTAATTAAATAAGTTTTCCTTTTCCTGAAGTGTGTATCATTTTTTTTGACTGACTCTGTGTATAAAACGCAGTAACAATGAATCGGATCGGTACCGAATCAAGGTGTATCAAATCATGCTTAATTATTTTTTTGGTTTATTCTGTACTACGTAGGCAGATGTACATGTGAATTATTCACACCCCTGTTCAGTGTTCCTGTGAAAGCCTCACCTATAAAACATTTACACACACACACACACACACACACACACAAACCCAAGGCGATAACACCTGAATGCTATTTCAAGAAAGAATTCTGAGTTGTCAGGCAACATAATGCTGAAATTCTGCTAACCGTGGCGTTGTTTCAGTGACACACACACACACACACACACACACACACACACGATCCGAGTCATTTCAGCACTGATCAGATGTTCAGAGATCAGTAATTCTGAGAAAGCCGACAACCTGCACACTGCAAGGGCACGTGTACGAGTGTTTGTGTGCGCGTACATGTATTAGTATAATTTTTCGGGTTTACGCTGAATACTGTCTGTGTGTGTACGTGTGGAAACGGGGCCGTGTGTGTGATGTGTGTGAAACTGAAACTGTGGTGTCGATATGAATCAGTGCCGATCCTATCGCCGATCTTTCTGCTGAAATTACTGCTAGGAAAAATATCAGCGCTCGCTCCTTCTCCGTCTGAAACCTCTCTCTCTCTCTCTCCGTCTCACACACACACACACACACACAAACACACACACATAAGTACGGACACACGTGCGTCATCTCCGCAACATGAGTCAGTCGGAGTGTTCGGAGACTGAGTTTTACAGTCATTTAGAGCGGCTCGGTGCCAACACACACACACACATACACACACACACACACACACAGAGCACTAGTTCTACAAACAGTAAATCCACTAAAGACACAAGTTTTGTTAACTTTACCCACTAAATCATAGTGAACCCACAACAATAACATTCTAGAACTTAGGAACTACTGTATACCGACACATTCTGGGGAGATTCAGAACATCAAACCCCATTTTGTGGAGATTTACCCAGTTAGAACCAATTACAAAGGTTCAGAAAACCACACAAGATGCTAAACATGAAAAACCCAAGCCATGGAGAGATTCTAGTAGATCAAAACCCAAGCTAGTAAGATTCTAAAAGATCAGAACCCAAGCCATGACAAGAAGATCAGAACCAAAGGTGAAAAGATTCTAGTAGGTCAGAACCCAAGTTTGTGAGATTCTATCAGATCAAAACCCAACCTGGACAGATTCTGGTAGATCAGAACCCAAACTGCTAAGATTCTAGAAGATCAGAACCCAAATTGGTAAGATTCTAGAAGATCAGAACCCAAGCGGGCGAGATTCTAGTAGATCGAAACCCAAACATGTGAGATTCTGGTAGATCAGAACCCAACCTGATGAGATTCTAGGAGACCAGAACGCAAGCTGGTGAAATTCGTTAACACCAGAACCTATCATAAAATGCTAGAAGAACACTTTCCCAAAACATTACAGAAGATCAGAACACCCAGCTACCAGAACCTAGAAAAATCAAACCCAAATTAACACACATTAAGATCACAATCCAAGCGGAACATCACAACCAACAATAATGAGATTCTAGAACATCAGGACATCAGTACATGTACACTGGATTGTAGAACATCAGAACACACCTTATTAGTGGCGCGATCCCTACATGTGTACAACCTACATTAAAGGCCAAAGGGGTTTTTTTTGTTGTTGTTTTTTTTCCAGATATATAGAAGAACAGGAAGAAGGAGAAGAATTTCTCCTGGTGAGGTTCTAGACCTTTAAAACACACCTCCCCAGGATTACACAAGTTCGGAATCCAAGCTGATGAGATTCTAGGAGATCAGGACCAATGAGAGAAGGAGTAAAAGGAAAACAGTTTTGAAACAAGAAAAGTCTCCAACTACTACAAAAAAATAAACAGTTGTTGTTGTTGTTTTTGTTAGTATTATTTAGAGAGCGCAGCTGCACTGAAATCTTTTTGATGTGGGACATAAGAAAATCAGAAATGACTGTGCATGTAGCTGTGTGTGTGTGTACATATGTGTGTGTGTGTGTGTGTGTGTGTGTGTGTGTGTGCACACAAGAACGTTGACACACAGCAGATGTAAGGATGCGGTTTCGTCGAGTTTGAAGTATTTTCCATTCCGCTGGCTGAAATCGTCAGATGGAAAACACAAGCGAGCCTTGCCTTAAACACACATATCCTCACTCTCACACCACAGCACCACGGTTCAGCGTGTCCTCGCCGTCTCACAGGCGTCCACCAGCACGTCCCTCTGATCCCTCCCCCCCCCCCCCCCCCCCCCCCCCCCAGCTGGGACTAAGGGGCGGTGCTGGAACTGACCCGCTCCTGGACCCTGTCCGTGTGAGATCAACATCACGGCACGCTAAATACACTGGAGTGTTATTTGGTTACACAAGCAGCACCTCTCTCACCTTGTGACCGAACGCTGAATTTCAGTATGAAGCGAGTGGTTCACTCCTTCAGAATAAATCTGTGTGTGTGTGTGTGTGTGTGTGTGTGTGTCAGGTTTCACTCTCGCTTTCTATCCAACCTGATTTATTCATGAAGTTCTCGAACTGTTCCTGAAACACACGCGTAACGCTGAGACGCCAGCCAGGTTATTTTCCACTCATTCTCATTCGCTAGCTTTGGGTTCAGATATAAACGCTGACGTGAGTGTCTTAACAACACGTCCCTTCTCACTGGCTTAACGTATAAAACGTGCAGCGCGGTTGTGTTTATACGTCGTATTTACTACATAATTTGTATAAACACGTGTGTGTGTGTGTGTGTGTGTGTGTGTGTGTGTGTGTGTGTGCGTGGGGTCTTTCGCAAGGGTCTGGAAGAAGTTCTCAGCTGGATCCCAGGAACCACCACGACACGGGTGGAAGTTCTGGACAGAACTGGAAGCTGTTCTGGTGAACACCAGTGTGTCACTGTCTCCAAGCCAGTTTTACCTCAGCATGGACTGAAAGAAAGAAAGAAGCCCTTGCTTCAAAATCCAAACCCTCAAGCTCCACTAAAGTCTAGAGCTGGACAAAGAAAAAGCCTTCTGAAAAAACGTTCTGACCAGAGATGTGGTTGGAGGTTTAAAAGGTGAGGCATGGACGCCCAAGAACACTGTAGAAACCGTTAAAGTTGGCATGGTGGTGGTAGCACACTGCTGGTGCACTGCACCAACTGGAATGGAATCATGAAGAAGGACAAGAACCTCAGAGTTCTTTAGCAGAACCTCAAATCGTAAGCTGGATGGCTGAAACCAGGAGTTGAGAGTTCCACCAGGGCTGTGACCTTAAACAAACATCACAGCTGGGTGTGGAACGGATAAACCAGGCTTTTGGAGACCAACCCTAACCCTAGTGTATTTAAGTATGACTGTATTTAAGGTCAAATATCTTACCAGGGTTCTGCAGGAGCTTCCAAAAGTGTCTGCTGAAGGTGAAACCTGCTAAGGGATGTCCAATCAATTCTTAGGTGTAGATGCTACTGGTATTACAAAAATTCCAAACTCTCAAGGTTTTCCTCTTTTTAAGATGTTGTACAATCAATCGTTCAAAGAAGTCCAGTTCATAAGAAATCGCTGTTGCCCTGGCGTTCGTGTTCATGAAGCGCCTGTGCAACCTTCTGACCACAGCTCTACACTTCCTATATCTCCCGATACATATAGTCACCGTTTCCTGTTCTCGTTCACTCTCATTGTCTTGCACCTGCTCCTCGGTTCCCACTTTCCATATCTGGACCTAACTTCTTCTTCTTCTCTGGTGATCACTTCCCCTGTTTCTGCCTCGGTGTCTGACTCCGTGGTCTTAGCCACGCGACCCACAAACTGTTGCATCATTTACTGCAACTCCGCGGCGAACATTTCCCGTGGCTCATTCCTCATGGTTTTTCTCCACGAGTCCTGAGAGTAAAATCTTTTTTTTTTTTTTTTATGACAGATTTTTGTATTTTATTTATTAATAACCCAATAGCGCTGAAGCTAGCTCTCTGGAGCGTTCAGTTGTTTTTTAATGTTCGTGTGTTGCTTTTTTCCAGCGTGAACAGGGACGAGTTAAGTAACGAGCTATAGTGCTTTATCTGATTGTAAACATACGCGAGTGGACGGCGTCGCGAGGCCTGATGTAATGGATAACAATAACAGGCTTTAAGCTGAACAGATGAAATGTGCTGAGACGGCGAAATTCTTTAGTCTTGTTTTTATCTGGAGCAGTCACCGCGGTTTTGGAGTTCATGAGTATTTGGGGGGGGATTTCTGATGCTTTGGGGGAAGCGAGCAGAGGAACCGCACACACACACACACACACACACACACACATATAGTCATGTAGCCTCTCATTTCAGAGAAACGCAAGAAAACGCAGAAAAACACAAGACAAGGCAGAAATGTATTACTTAAGTAAACACTCGAGGGCATGAAGCCGTGCGTGCAGTGTGTGTGTGTTGTCAGAACTGCTATAACATTTTCCAAACTGTGCCATCATCATCATCATCATAATCATCACACAGCATGGACTGAAGGGTTAAAAAAAAGTTTAGTTACATATTACATTTTTTTCCCGTGGTAATTCATGCACTGTTACGCTAACTTCAAAATCAATATGTTTTTTAATTATTTTTTAATTTATATACGTTTGCATTAGAGGTGGTGAAATGTTGCAGTTCCATCTATGATCCTACAGGTGGCGCATTCTAAAATATTCACACACGGCGTCCTGTGTTATAGGAGACAATTATTTAAAAACAAACAGATTTCCAGATTTGATATTTTTATAAAATGGTGATGTTCACGGTATCGCGATACAAATCGAATCGGAACATGGGTATCGTGATGATGTTGTATCGTTTGGTTCCAAGGGTGAGTCCCGTCCCTAGTGTATAACAACCAGGAAATATGTTTAAGCTGTTTACAGATACTTTACATCGTGTAATGATCTTTGTTAGAACTTTAACTATATTTAACTATAAACGCGTATTAACAAGGAAGAATTTGTGCTTTTATGTTTTCTGTCATTTCAGGCTGAACCACAATAAAGCAGGTGTGAAGCTCTGACGCGGTTTAAACCGGAGCGACCCCCAGCAAGCCGGCAGATGTTGAGATAATGACGGCGTTGTGAGCTCTCTCTCTCTCTCTCTCTCTCTCCGCGCGCTGAGCTGGCACTTCCCTGGAACACAATCGCTAATCTTCAGACCCACAGCAGCTTCCTTTTTCTTCCTTTCCCGAAATAAACAGCCGAGCAACATCCTTGATTCAGGGCTGACCCGAGATCAGGGCACTTCTCCCCGACCTCCTGATGCTGAACATGAGGACGTGTGGAACGTGGAACTGATCTCAGACCGACAGGAACTCGGACACAGCTGCAGAAAGCTGGAAGGGGCGCGACCAAAGATAAACCTCTGTCTAAATTAATCTGGCACGCGGCGCAGAGGGCTTTGAGCAAACGGCTCGCGTTAAATCTGACTCTAAACACTCGATGGTATAAAAATAAATCGTGACTTCGGTGAAAAAACATTCTGATTTGTTTATCAACGAAAAAAAAAATCCATACTCTGTTGTTATTATTACGAATTTGTGGATGTCAGTATTTGGGTGAATTCCTGCTCATATTTACACACACACATACACACACACACACACACACACACACTTTCACTTTTTAGTCTTTAAACAGTTTCCAGGATGTGTGTGTAGATAAATAACACACTGTTTAAAGGCGCAGGTGAGGTGCAGTGGCTCGTTAAGTGCTTTAATGATGCGTGTGTGTGTATGAATGGCCTCTCTCAACAAGTGTGTGTGTGTTTATGTGTAAACTCTTCTTTTACCTTGTATGGAGTTAAGAGGCAGTAAGTCCGCCAGAATTTCTCACCGCATGTCGTCCAATCAGAGCACAGATCCAGCCTTGACCCCCTGTACCTGATTGGCTGGTAAAATGAGTAGCGGTCACACCCCTAACAGAGTAGGTGTAGGGGTGTGTGTGTGTGTGTGTGTGTGTGTGTACACTTTCTTGTACTTGCTGCACAGTGAGGACCAGACGATTTCTGTGTTCAGATGTGAAACAGATCTGCAGGTCCTCACTTTGCAGGTCTGTTGCCTTGGTCCTCATTAAGTAGCGAGTACAGGAGCACGTGTGTGTGTGTGTGTGTGTGTGTGTGTGAGAGTGTGTTTGTGTGTGTGTGTGTGAGTGGGTGTGTTTGAGTGTGTGTGTGAAAGCCATAGTCCGGGCACACTGTATTCATTTTGTCACTCAATGATTCTTTCTCACTGTGACGACCCGGCTTGAATCAAAAGAAACAAAAGTATAAACGTAAATAGAAAACTGTCAATTCAGACTTGGATCGAATTCATTCAGAATAAACTGTTCACCTCTGAAACTAATGGGCGTGGCCTAATGGGCTAATAAACACACTTGTTAGTCTCTGATCAGAGACTCAATGCGTCTGTATTGCTTTAACGTTCTTTTACGTTACCTCTCATTTACTAGCTAGCAAAAACCTCCCAGAACTAGCATGCTAATTGCTATATTCATGCTATACGACGTCAGTAAGTCTGAATGTGTCCATGGCGAGATAGGAGCACACATTCGATCCACACACACTTGTAAAAGTGGTAGAATAAAGCCCGTGACTCTTACCTTGGGCAGGTTGTAGAGCTCGAGTTCGAAGCGGTCGTTTGTCCTCCGAACCAGCAGGCGGCAGCGTGTCCAGCGTGGGGCGGTATCCGAAATCGCATCGTTTACCTCCAGGTACTTAAATTGTCCTTCCTTGCGTATGTTTCCCGTTTCCTGCCGCCACCTTGCGCTGCGCGACCTCAGACGCTTCAGATGTTTCAGCAGCTTGATGCCACCAGGTGGTGGCGTAGCCGAGGAGGGTTCCCCCGCCCCCGGGGACCCGCCTCTCCTTTCCGACTCATCCCCGGACGAGTTGTCATGGATGGAATCGTCGCGTGACGAACGTCTCTTGAAAAACTGACACACGCTCCTCGTAATCTGTGTGACACGAGAGGGGTTTGGCAATGACGGTGGCGGGGCGTAATTCTCAGCGAGCTCCACCCCTTGGGGATGAACGACTGGTCTGTGTGTAGTGAAGTTTTGCAGCGGCTGCTCCCGCTCCAGTTTCGGTGGCAGGATGACGAATGAGGCTCCGCCCACCACCCGACCCGCTTCCCGGTAATCGAGTACTCCTGAAATGGCGCACGCATGACCGGTCACGGGAGGGGGTGGGGCTTCCTCTTTGGCCACCTCTCGCCGGAAGTGGTGCTGGAAGCTGGCGCTGAAGTGCCTGCTAAATTTCTCCGGGGAAACGACATCGTGTGGCGGCCGCGTCCTAGCGAAACAGCGATACTGCTGCGCCAAATCTCGCGCTGTGGCACTCGCGTGGAACTCGCAAAACTCCCTCCAGCCACAAGGGGGTGCTACGCTGCTCGAGGTCTCCTCGATAGTGTTGCCATTCATTGCAGTAACCAGCACAGCTGAGAAACACTGCGTGCAGGAGAGACACAGAAACAGAAGTGAGTTAGAGATCACCGAGACGACGGAGGTTATTCAATCCGCGCCAAAAGTCAGAAGTGAAACCGTCTGAGGAGGAAGCGCCCGCTGCACGTCACAAGATCAAAAAACAACTTCCAAAGTATATCACCTCGACAAGTGGAGACGTGCAAATGTGCGCGTGTTTGCGTGTGTATGAGTGTGTAAACAGTGCGGAATGCTGGTGTCCAATGGTGTTGACTGATGTTCGGGGAAACCTTGTTTAGTAGACTTGGAACGAATTCATACAGAATAAACTTTCACCTCTCAGGATGAGCTGTAACATTCCATTCTGAAACTAATGGGCGTGGCCTAATGGGCTAATAAACACACTTGTTAGACCCTGATCAGAAAATAATCAAACGATTCAGTTATGAATCGCGATTCTTTGTGCTCCGTCAGGTATCGCCACACTGACTCTAAAAATCCATTTTTAAAAAAGTCTTTTTACATTTATAGCAGAGATGAACCAGAATATTCCGCTTTTCAGTTTGATTGGGCGTGACCGGTGATCAGTCTCACATAGAAACCATTCTGTACCGAGCGCAGAAGCGTCCGAGCGACGCAACAGAAACGCGGTTTTATAGCGTTACGTTATCACATAATCACACACGTTTAAAGCCTTTGATCTGCCCTTTTTCTCCAAACTGTGTGAGAGAATTCATCTTAAACACACTCTGAAATTAAAATTATATTTGTCACATACACAGTATGATGTGCAGTGAAATGCTTATACGACCGCTCGTGATCTTAAAAAGATTATCAATAAAAAATAAATATGGAATAACATAAGAAATAAAATATAGATAAAACTTTAGCTATAGAGGATAAGAACAAAACATAAAATAAGAAAAACTTAGTTGTTACAAATATGAAAAAAAAAAATTGCTGTACAAATATAGGAAATATAGAAAACTTTGTGTATGAAATAGAATTTAAATAGAAATGTCCAGTGAGTGTGTAGATGTGCAATGTCCACAAATGTCACTCTGCTCACACCAGTGTCACAACACCAACTAGTCGAAAGTGGACGCCGCCGCACAAACCGCGCACTCACTGTTGAGTTTTAAACGGTAAAGCGTCTCCGTTTCTTTATAATCCTTCAGGTATATTATTTACAAACGTTTAGTTTTTAATTAGGAAAACTAATGTTGTAAGGAACAAGCGTCACTTAATTACTCATTAAACTTTTTAAAAGTGTAAAATTGTAGCAAAATTTTTATCGAATTATAAAAATCGCGATACTTATAGAATCGTAAGTATTTGTCACATAATACATCACATACAGCACTGTGAAATTCTTATTTACAATCTGAAAATCATATATTATATTATCTTATATTATATAATATTATATTATGTTATATTATATTATATTATATTATGTTATATTATAT
>JAOVVB010000029.1:17518645-17531149 GCA_028570985.1 Heterobranchus longifilis
ACAATGTTTTAGCCCTTAATCACGTGACTATGGGTCTATTTTAACACTTAAGTACTTGGTAGCTCATTAATAATGAAGTACTTGGTCACATGACTAGAGCTCAATACAACATTTGGTACTTAACCACGTGACTCTAAACCCTACATCACAGTGGTACTAGTTACGTCATGAGCGTTCCCTATAGTTTCTGCACTTGGTCACATGACCAGGGCTCATTATAATATCTGAGTTAGAAACACAGCTGACGCTGAGCTGATAAGAAAGAGACACGAGCGAGCAGTAACAGATTCTGCGATTAAAGAGGAGACGTAAAGTGGCAGTGAAGACGTTTTTAAAAAGTGTTTACGCAGGACTGCAGGCATACGTTTGTAGGAATTTGTTTATTCAATACTGCAACTCATGCAGCCTTAAACACAAACAAAATTATATAAAATTATATATTTATTCAGTGCCTTTACTGTCCCGAGGTCACATTTTTATGTTGAAACAAACCCTGATGCAGACTCTTTTCCCAAACGCCCAGGAGAGAGAGAGAGAGAGGAGATGGGAGGATAACGCACAGATTATACAGGACTGTAGTGTCTGTAAATGATCTCGTCCTGAGATCAGGGGAAACCGTGTGACTTCCCAAGTCGGGTCCCGGTCAGGCCTCCACCGGAGCTCAGTGAAATCTCTCTCTCTCTCTCTCTCTCTCTCTCTCTCTCTGTGAGGTCATATAGTGAAGAGGAGAGACAGCTCGACCACATCATCTACACTATAAACTCATCCACACGGTCAGTGCACTCAGGTCTGAACCAAAGACCTTCATCACCATGGAACACACAGGGAACAGAAAGTTCATTAAATACCAGATACACACTCGTGACATCATTAAAGCGAGAAGATATAAATGCAGTGCATTACTTTTTAGAAATACATATTTACAGGATTTTACTTTTACACATTAATAAAAATGTGCTGTTATGCTTAGAACCAGCTCATCAGTAAATAATTTAAATGGTAAATTAGCGCCCTCTGTCTTCCTTAGGTGGAAATACACACTACACACTGGTGATGTTACATTTGCAAACTACTTTTTTATCTACTTTTATTACATGACTTTAAGTAAAATGATGGATAATATAATGGATGCATTAAACAACCCACAGCTACAGTTAAATTATATACTGATGGATTTGATCTGCATTACATTTTGCTTTTTTATTTAAATATTATATGTTTTATTTATATTGTGTTTATAATTATATATTATATTTATATATTGTAATATAACTATTTATTATGTAAATAATCAGGTGACAGACTCTGATTTTACTGACCAGTTTATAACTGTTTGTATTGCTGTGTTACACTCACTATGAGCACTGCTTTCTCCTGACAGTGTGATAAAGCACAGGGTAGTACGGTAGTTCACGTTGTTTTATGAGCTTAAATCCCAGTTAATAGTCAGGTGCAGCAGGAGGTTCTCCAGCTGGAGATGTGATGGTCGTCACGACAACACCTTCTGCCACACTGGCCAAGAAGTGTCTACATGATGATTCAGATGTTCTTGTAACAGCACCGTCAGCTTCTTCTACACCATGACCTTTACACTTGACCTTTAGTCCGTTCACGTTGGTGGTGTCCCTCCGCTGGTCCAGTGCCACCTCCCGGCGTCACTGACAGGCTAACCCTAACCCTTTCCTGTCCCTACCTCAGCTGCACTCAAGAGGGAGCCTCCTCCTCCTCCTCCTCCTCCTCTTCCTCCTCCCGTAAAGCCAGCCCTCTTAGACCCACAGCTCTCCTCCTTCCTCTGTTGTTCCAGTGTCTCTGTCCCCTCCCCTGTGTTTGTCTCTACTTCTCAGTGGGTGGGTCTTTTCCCGGAGGTGTGTGTGTGTGTGGGGGGGGGGGGGTACATCATTACACAACATCCCAGCAGAGTGCTGTAGACACACTTTTCCATCTGATCTTCTGAGTGAGAATCCTGGAAAACGTTCTGGAGGATCAGGGCACACCTTTCTCGTACATCGCTGTATGTGTGTAAGCCCCAGATGTTATTTAAGAAAACTGGAATGAGGGACTTTGTGTGAGTGAGAACGAAAGTCATCATACCCCTTCCAACTGCAGGCAGAGCGCCACACTTTATGGACTCCACACTTAAAATGATGAAACCCAGACTGCAGAAGAGCGGCTCTTGTATACAGGGGATTTACGATGCGAGACAAAGTCCTCGTGCTGCTACACACCTTGAGTTCCACATCGCTAGACAAGCAGCGACAACTTTTTGAGGTCACACGGTAGTGGAAGCGGACGACTATGAGGTTTGACCATAATGTGGGGACACGATTCACAACGAATTTACCACCTCAACCTCCTAAAACTGTCGGGAACGGTGGGTGGAACTGGCACTGAACTTTCGAAAAGTGAGCAAGGTGTCGAAGTTTGATGCACACTCAGTGTCCTGAATTGACAAACTGCTCGATCAGTTAGGTGTGGCTCACTTTCATTTGATCCTGGAACTCACAAAGGGATTCGCCTCTCATGTCTTGTTAAAAATGACCGTCCAACTCAACTGGTTTATTCCAGACCATTACTTTACTGATCACGTTGTCGTACATCAGGTGGAAGCTGTCCTCGTAGGAGAGCTTGTGCAGACCAGTGTCTGGCCATCAAGTGAGCGATCCCCAAGTGGGCCGGTCCTCATCCTCCACACTCCTCCCTGCTCAGGAGAACCTTCACCCTGTGTTCGCACCACACCCTTGGTATCCAACCCTTCAGTTCTACCAGCTCAAGGTGATCCACAGGCCAGGGGATGCAGATGCAGGCGTTACTGGTTACTGAACCTGTTTTAACTGTTACAAAGCCCTGACACCGGAGACTCCTTCCACATGTCACATAAGCACATTTCTTGTTACAGAAAGCTTTTACTTTGAAATCAGAAAGCTAGTCTCATGATAAGTCAGTGAAGGACACCGGGTTGGAGTTGATATTTTTAATGAGAATGAAGAAAACAGAGGCAGAAGAAAAGCTCTGAGAGAAACGCTATGCAGCAACACATCCTCCTTCACCCCCGTATATATTACACACATCTGATCTGCTTATGTACACGCTACAGCCATACACACACTGCTTATAACAGAGACCTCTCACACACACACACACAGAAGATCCTCTTAAAATCCCCCTGAGAGCCAAACGGACGAGCAGCTGAGCCGCACAGGAAGTGGAGGAACTGACACACACACACACCTGATACACACACACACACCTGACACACTGAGGACTGAGATGAGACGTCATGCACGCAGAAAGAGTGTGTGAGAACATAAGCACCACAGAATGAAGCTAAATAAAACATGAATTAGTGATGAGAGAAGGGAGAGACGTGCTGCTCAGAGAGACGGAGAGGGAGAGTCAGGTCTCGGCTTCTCCGCTTCTGGAATCTTCTGTTCTGTTTGCTTTACACAAAGTCCTCGAGATCCCTCAGAGATGATTGTGATGTTCAGGAGCATCAGGATCGCATAAACACACAGGACATTTACAGCTTACCCATAATGCACTGCGAGAAGTGTGTGTGTGTGTGTGTGTGTGTGTGTGTGTGTGCACTGTGCTCCTGGGCATCTTTAACAACTCTGAGGAGTGTAAAGGTCTTGTGGGGGGGGGGGGGGGTATACGAGGTGAAGGCAATACTACAGCAAACATGATTTGATCAAGAGAAAGATCCAGTCTCTTACACACACACACACACACACACTCTTTCTCTCTCTCTCAGGAAAGCGCTCCACTCGTTTAGCTATGACAGTAGTTCTGCTCTCTCAAATGAACCTGTAAAACATTCATATACAGAAACTTATAATCACACACATACATACAAAAAAAATCCACATTATAGTCAGGATTCATAACTCCAGTGTGGGAGGGAGTGACCACAAACACACACACAACATCCACACACACACACACTATATGAACACAGGCAGTAGTGCTGAGCAATGAGGGACCACAGGACAGACAGACAGACAGACAGACACACACACACACACACTCAAACACACTCCTCCAGTTGGTTCCTTAAAGAAACATTTCAGCATAAAATAAACCGTACACATCCTCCCCTGGTCAGCCTGTAAAGGAAGCCTAAAGCCTCCACTGGACAAATCACCTCACACACATACATACACACACACACACACACACACACTCCTAAATATAACCTGTGTACGCATCATTCTGGGCTGAACTGTGTCTTTAAGGCCGTGAGCGTACAGTAGGCTCAGACACATCACAAGGCCGGGAAAATGAAAGAAAATTCCGAATGTGTTACAAAAACAATATTAAATTTTTTTACAAACAATAACAGGACAAACATCTCAAGTGTCTCTGGACTGAAGCCACACCCCCAAGTCCCAACAGGCCTCGCCAGCGCTCTTAGATGCTTATGAAAAACAAGTGCTCCAGGACTGAAAACAGAAAAGAGTGTCTCAGAATGACATCATCATCATCATCATCATCGTCGTCTCTGAAGCTCTCCTCCACCACCGCTACATTAAAGCTGTCCAGTTTATGGTTCTCCTCAGGGGAATGACTGCAGGCTCACACTCGGAGGTGACTCTGGCTGGAATGTATATATGTCAGTCAAGAGCGAGGGGAGTGGAGTCGTAAGGCCTGGTGCAGGCTGTGGAAGGAGGGGCGGTCTCTGATGTCACGCCTCCAGCAACGCATCATCAGTTCATACAGAGGGGCGGGGCACAGCGGGGGAGGGGACAGGTAGATCTGAGAGACAGAGAGAGAGAGAGAGAGAGAGAATATTGGTTTTCTGTCCTGCCTGAAATAAAGATTAGTGTGTGTGTGTGTGTGTGCGTGTGTGTGTACCTGTCTCCCCTGGTTCCTGAAGAACTCTCCGCTGTTCTCGATGACCTGCTCGTCCGTCAGTAGACTGTAGGGCTGCTCCGTACACAGAGTGAAGATTTCCCACAGAGTCACACCGAACGCCCAGACATCACTCCCCGTGGTGAACTTACCCTGCACACACACACACACACACACACACACACACATATTTGTGTGTTTTTTTCCCATGGATTTGTACATCACTACAGCTACACAATGCTACGCTATCACCCCCTTAAAACTCCAGCTCGGTAACTGACCGGGAATCTTATGTACTCTGTTTCATTTTCATGAAGAATAACTGTGTGTGTTCCTGTTATCATGCGTACACCTGGTTGCCTGAAAGAGCTACACACACACACACACACACACACACACATGCACAGAGACGCACCAGCAGGATGCTCTCCCATGCCATCCAGCGTATAGGCAGCACGGCCCGGCCCTGGATTCTGTAGTAGTCGCTGCTGTACAGGTTCCTGCTCATGCCGAAGTCGGAGATCTTGATGGTGAGCTGTCGGTCCAGGAGGCAGTTGCGCGTTGCCAGGTCGCGGTGCACAAAGTTCAGGGACGCCAGGTACTTCATCCCGGACGCGATCTGAACGGCCATGTGCAGCAGATTTGTCATACTGTGGCAGGACACACAGAGACACACACACAGAGTGGGTGAGACTGATAAAAAAGAGAGAGAGGGTGATGGGCGGAGATGGACAGATGGAGGAGATGTGTACCTGACAGACGGGATGTTGTTGGCATGCGTGAGCGTGCTCTCAATCTCTCTCTGAGAAAGGAACATGTTGAGGTCTCCGTTCTCCATGTACTCCGTCACCATGCACAGGGGGTCCGAGTGCACACACACACACAGCAGGCGGATGATGTTCGGGTGGTTCAGCCGTGACATGATCTTTATCTCCTTCAGGAAATCGTTCCTAACAAAGAGGGGGAAAAAAACAACATGGTCTTAAACCTTCTCTCAGGGATCGAGGGAGACATGGGTCTAGACGGTTTTCTGTTCCAGCACCTAAGTGGTTTAATGAACTTCCTCTAGATGTCTCTGCAGCTGAGTCACTAAAGACTGTTTCTTAGGAGTCAAAACACAGACAGTGAGTCAAAAAAACAAAGGAGACTTGTGAGTGAGCTACAGACCTGGCGTTGGTGGTGGCATCGGCTCTCAGCTGTTTCACCGCCACCAGCACAGAGTTCTCGCCATCGGATAACGGAGGAGCGTCCTCTTCTAAAAACTCCACCAGACCCTCCGCTTCACACAGGTGCACCTGCAAACACACACACACACACACATTAGAAACACCCAGAAACAAAGTTAACTCTGTGTAGAGATATGCGCCATGCCCACCTCTCCAAACTGCCCCTCTCCCAGTTTCTCCCGGAAGATGAGGCGTTCCCTTGGAAACTCGGGAGCGGTGATGTCTTTCCGTGTCAGAGAGTCTGCAGTGAGGGCGGGGATGGCGTAAGTGTTGCCGCCGGTAACGCCCTGCAGCTTTACAATCAGGGTCTCAGCATAGTGAGGAACGCTGGACTGGAGGCTCTGGTGATGGGTACACTGGGTAATGTCCGGCTCGGCGTAACCACCGCCCAAATCTATATGGATAAACACGCGATGTCGTTAATAATTACACCCCCCCCTTCAAAAAAAAAAACACACTCACATCATACGGGCAAATGTTTAAACCAAACTGGCATCCAGCTTACCCTGACAGGGGCCGTCGCCAACGGTAACAAAGAGGTCAGGTGCAGACCAAAAAACAGGAAGACCAAGTGCGAGGGTTAAAGGGCAGAGGAAGAAGTAATAGCGCTGAAAAAAAGAATACAGGAAGAGAGAGATGGAAAGAATCAAGAGGAAATTTTTCCATGAAGAACTCCAGCCTCAGAGGGAGGGTTAAAACGGAAAGCAGCTATAAAAGAGTAGGAGAGGAAGTGTGACCATGCTGAGGAAAATCTGCGTGTGTCATGTGCACTAGTATTCACACCCCTTTCCATAACTGCATTTGGACTCATTCCAATTGATTTCCAGAAATGTGTGTATGCATACCTGGGGCTTTGGCTCTAAGCTCAGTGCGCTCCGGAGTGTGTGTGCGTGTGTCAAGCAGAAACACTCTCTCGTATGGAGAGTCCAGAGAGTCCAGAGGGGGCGAGTGAGACTGAGAGTCACTGCTGCAGGGCAAACGCACCATCACCTCCTCATCCAGGATACGCCTCGGACCCTAAAGCGAGAGAGAGAGTGAAAGGGAAATGAATAGAGGGTGAGAGGAGGACAGAGAAGAAGGAGAAAAAGAGAAAAGAGAGAGACAATGCAATCATTTACTTCATTCCCGCCTTGTAATTTTGTACATTATAGCAGCATTCACACACACACACACACACACACACACACACACACACACACACACCTTCTCCAAGACTTTGCACACATACTGCCACCACAGGATGAGGAAGATGATGACCACCAGCAGGAGGATGATTGTGACCAGACAGCCAATCAGAACAGACGTGCTGCTCTCTTCAGGTGGGCGGGGCTTAGACGTTACCAAGTCAGCGCCTATAAAACACCCCAAGTTAGTTTCAGGTAGAAAGTGTGTGTGTGTGTGTGTGTCAGCTTAACTCAGCTCACCTGTAGCTGTACCTGTAGGCGTGGTTGGCTCATGGGTCTGCGTCGGCAGTGATGTCATCAGTGGTGGCCCCAGCGTGGGCAGCGGGCTGGTCACTGTGAGACAGGAGTCACATGAAAATAAGTGAGAAGAGGATCACACTAAGGGGCAGGTGAGCAACCTGTGTGTGTGTGTGTGTGTGTTTACCTGACTGGAAGGAGATCTCACTGAACATCATCCAGGTGTCTGCGAAGTAGAACCTGCAGCGGATGGCCGTAGCCACTCTGCGCTCCAGGGGCACGGTGACGTACCGAGCGCTCGGGTTCCGGTCATCCAGAACCGTGTGAAACTCCACAGCCTCCTGCTCCCACAGCGAAATCAGCCGTGGCTTAAACACACACGACACGGATGAGAAGACCTTCACGCCGCGCGAGAACATGTTGTTACTGTGAACCTGCAGGAACAAAAGGGAGAAATACACATAAGACACTGAGCAGTCTTTTAGGAACCTGAGCTTCTCTAGGACTGATAAACTCTTCATCTGCTCACCTTCATAGAGGTGAAGTTCCTCTGCCGGTCAAACTGGAACTCCATCTCAATATAGCCCGGTCCCAGAGAGTCGTTCCTCCAGCCCATGTAGTAGTAACCGGGCCAGGGCATGTACTGACGCGTCTGAGAGAAATCATCCAGACCGATCACACCGTCCGTCAGCTGGCCAAGACCTCCCAACAACCTCCTACAGACGGGAGAGAGAGAGAGAGACAGAGAGCAGAAGAGAAAGTCAAGAAGAGTGAGAGTTAAATGGATCAGGGAAAAGAGAGAGAGAAAAAAAGGTTAGGGAGGGAGTTAAAATAATAAAGCAAACAGAGAAAGGAAGTGTGATAAAAGGAAAGCCATGTAAGGGCGTGTGTGTGTGTGTGTGTGT
The DNA here is from genome assembly GCA_028570985.1 of Heterobranchus longifilis. Lineage (NCBI taxonomy): Eukaryota > Metazoa > Chordata > Actinopteri > Siluriformes > Clariidae > Heterobranchus > Heterobranchus longifilis. The sequence goes on from JAOVVB010000029.1 coordinate 17,527,046, forward strand.
GTGTGAGAGAGAGAGAGAGAGAGAGAGGAAACACTCAGCTGCAGTGATGAGGGATCAGTGTTTGGTTTAGCTCAGTGACATTGTTCTAGAAATAAAGCTGGGGTGAAAGACAGGAAGTGCCACACACACACACACACACACACACACACACACACTTACACAGGGTGAGTTATACCACTCTACACTATGTACCTGCGCTCCTGAACTCCATCGTAGGTGGAGTCGTTCAGGGGGGTGATGGGATATCCAGGAGCCATCATGGTGTGGCCCTCAGGTGCGCTGTACGCTGTCAACCCATCTGTCTCACACACACAGGGAGAGAGCAGAACCTGTCTTATACTCATCTCTTCAGGTAGGTGTGTGTGCGTGTGTGTGTGTGTGTGTGTGTATACCTTGCCAGGCGCAGCCAAACAGCTCGACACGCATGCAGACGGTGTGCACGGCGTCCATGACGGGGATGAGGCGGAGAAAGCGTGTGATGATGGGCGGGTGGAGGTCTTTCACCACCGAGTCGTATGTGTTCATATTTGCCGTGATGATCTAGACAGGGTACAGAACTCATTAGAATATTAGGCCACGCCCACTGGAACAGACAGGAGACATCCCCTGGCTGTTCTTTTTTCTTACGCTGTGTTAAGTTGTGTGGTGTTGTGGACGTCGGAGCCGCACCTGAGCCAGGTGAGGGAGAAGTCATTTAAACGATAAGCTCAGTGATTTGTGTGTGTGTGTGTGTGTGTGTGTGTTCATGATGATGATATTAACCCATATCCACAGCTTCACTCCCCTCACCCCATCCCGGTCTCTGTACCTCGTTGCCGAAGCGGTTCCTCCAGGAGATCCAGCGATGGCCGTCGCGGCTGTAGGCGAGCCGATACTTGCGGGCGAACTCATTGCCGGAGCTGCGGGCATAGCGCCCCTGTGTGGCCACCACCGTCAGGAAGGTGAGCTGACGCAGGTCCAGCTGCAGGTACTGAACATCGGTCGGCTGCAGCTGACCCGCAGGACACCATGCGCCATCGCCCTCCTCCCTGTTCAGCCTGAGGGAAAGAGACAGAGAGATAGACAGAGTGAGAGAGAGAGAGAGACAGAGAGGGCAAGAAAGAGACAGTGAGACAGACCGGTGAAATGTTTGGTCTTTCGACTAAAATGTTCTAAAAACACCAATATTGTCATACACTCATCTTTGTGACAGATGAGGGGAGAGAGAGGTGCAGGGGAAAAGAGGGTAAGGGAGTGAGACAGATAGAGACTGAGTTTGAGAATAAGACAGACATAGAGAGAAAGGAGGAGAGAGAGAGAGAGAGAGAGAGAGAGAGAGAGAGAGAGAGAGAGAGATACAGACAGACTGACCGAGAGTGAGAAGAAGACAGACCTGAAGACAAACCTGTGAACAACAATACAGCTGGGCAGTGTGACTGTGTGTGTGTGCGTGTGTGTGCAGCGTGAGTAGTTCCAGTACCTGGCGTACCGCGGCCCGGTCGTTTCGTGCCATTGGCTGGAGGCTGTGATGTCATCATTCTTGATTCGGCCATCCTCCATGCCAAGAGGGTAGCGGCACAGTGCTGAGGTCACACAGAGTTCAAAAAGTCATACAGAGGTCAAAGGGACACACAGAGGTCAAGGTGACACAGGAGTGTGTGTGTGTCTGTATTACCTGGGTCTATCTGAGCATTGGCTTTAGGATTTAGGACCAACAGCAGGAGCAGTAACATGGTGAGGCATCAGAGTCTCCCTCTGCAGAACACACACTACATCTCTACTGAGAAACAGAGAGAGAGAGAGAGAGAGAGAGAGAGAGAGAGAAAAGAGAGGGAGAGAGAGGGAGGGAGGAAGAGGTTATTAATCTTCTACAGCTTCAGACAGTGTCAGGTTCATGTTGTCGGGTTGTTGGGAGAGACGGGGACAGTGTGTTGGGCAGAGTGAGAAATCTGACTCTAACATTAGATGATGTCTGCTAAGGACAGACACTCACACAAACTCACACACAGACTCACACACACAGACACACAGTTTATCAGCAAACCGAAGTAGGGCAGGACAGTGAACTGAGGGACAAACACCCCATCATACCACACGACACACTTATTGCTGTCCTTGTCTCTCTCTCTCTCTCTCTCACACACACACACACAGCTCTGAGAACATTAGAGGACATCATGCACTAGTGTCCTGAGAAAGACACAGAGAGAAAGAGAGGAGGAGGAGGTTTATGTAATATCTGGCTGAAGTAAGGTGTGTGTGTGTGTATTGAGATTCCAGCTCTGTTGCTCATCTCTATGAAAATTCCACGAGGCTTCCAGACTCTCATCCTCTCACACACTCCCGCAAACTGCTCACGCTAAAAACAAGGCGTCTCTAGTTCTGCTCTTCATTAGACTGTTTTGAAACCTGCGTGAGAAGATGAAACATATCCTGACGCAAGAACCGTGTGCAATCAATCATAACTTCACAAAACACTTCAGCCAAGTGTGTGCTTAATGCATATCTGCCATGATAGTCATCTCAAACACACACACACACACAGACACACATAAGTCTAGCACTTCCTCATAGCTGAGCGACCCGAATTCCAGCCAGCAGAGATGGAGTCTTAAAACATGCAAAAACTTGTCATCTACATGCGCACACACACACATACACACACTCAAATCCCTCTGTGCAGAAATTGAACTTGTCCAAACATTCGCTCTGAGGGTCCAGAAGAGTTTCAGTACACACCAATCTGATTTCACAACACACACACACATTAAACAGCAGTAGGAGACCGAGAACAGCAGGGCAAGTGGGAAAGAGAGAGACAGAAAAAGAGAGAAAGACAGAAAGAAATAAAAAAAGATGGGAGACAGATACAGAGAGAGAGAGAGAGAGAGAGAGAGAGACAGAGAGAGACAGACAGATGTCGTCTCCCACCATCACGAGGCCCCAGTGCATCATGGGATTCTCCACAGGAGAGATGCTGGATGACCTTAACAATGTGTCCTGTGTTTCTGGGAAGGTTGATGCTCATGTGGGGTTTATTCAACCGCAGAGTGTCCGATGAGGACACACAGGGTGTGGCTGAGAGAAGAGTCAAGTTCATGAGCTTGCTTCCCAAAGACCGTTATTTAGAAGCTGAGCGAGCATCACAGTGCACACTCTCTCTCTCACACTCTTCCAGCTAAAATGATCTGTACCATACTTTCGGGAATGTAATGATAATGTTATAATAACACCCCACCCCCACCCCGCTCAGCGTGGCGGAGAACTTCACACTCACCATCATCATGAAACTACATGATCCTTGTAATAATTCCCGTATTTATAACCACTTGCTTTGAGCAATCGCCTCCAGTAAGCATAAAAAGCACCGTTTCCCAGGAACAACAGCCGCACAACACACACGCACGGCCCCCAGCCCAGAGTTTTACTCAGCAGGCTCTCCAGGAACATTAGCATTGGGCCCAGGTCGCTTACAGTCCAGCTAGAAGTGCTGGCATGTAGCCAGTGAAATCACCACAAGAACACGGTTATGACTGGTGCTAGCATACACACAAAGCCTGCTACATATTAGCATGGGTGGGTCTAAACCAGAAATGCTTCCCATGACCTTTGGCAGCCCGGGCCAGAGTGGAGCACAGTGTGTGTCTGTGTGTGTGTCTGTGAACATTCATAGCTTACGTTTCTGTCAGGGTTGCTATCTACCTCACTGCCTCAATTCCGTGATTTGGGACGAGATTGCTAGCACAGTGGTGAGATTCCCTCAGGACCTTAACATTCATCACATCACTAATTAACCCCCATAGGGTTCATGTGCAATAAGCAAATCATAAAAAAATAATAATAACAAGCAAAATGTAGCATAATCACTATGTTGCAAGGACTAATAATTATCAATTACTATCAATACAAATTACTAACTATACAAAAACTATTCATTTTACATATCCCATATATATACACTACCGTTCAAAAGTTTTAAAACACTTTCTAACTCCATGATCGCTCCTGATTTTTATTTCTTTCTACATTGTAAAGGAATGCTGAAGGTGTCCAAAAAATGCATTAATCTCCTTTGAACAGTTAATGGTGAGATGTGTCTGCTACTTCTGCTCTGTAAAGACTTCA
>JAOVVB010000029.1:17539338-17551094 GCA_028570985.1 Heterobranchus longifilis
AGGAATCCATGCAGGAGCCGGAGCAGACTCAAGGACAGGAGACTGGAGGAGAGTCCAGGAGTTCTAAAGCCTATTTCATAGCGTATTTTTACGTTAAACACAATTTATTTGTCCCATACTGTTGATTTGTACTACATTACCACACAGAACATGGCACTGGGTTTTACACCGGATGCCCTTCCTGACGCACCCCTCCCATTCTTCTAACCGGGATTGGGTCTGGGGTAGTACGGGGTGTGGCAACGGAACAGAACCCAGTGCAGAACGCTTGTGTTCACACTTGAAAACACTTCTATCCTTCAACTGTTATTAACCTATAATTACATAGCATCATCAATTAATTTTACTTCAGCATGGCTGTCTTTTATCACGCGCTGGCGGTGAAACATCTCAGGTTCTTATAACAAATAATAAAATTAGAAAAGGGTTACATTACAATTTCTGGCTCCAAAACTTGTCCATGTAACAATTTCGACTGTATCTGTGAATGTTGCGTGACAGTAAGGGTGGAAACAGGGTTTTGACGCACATAGGAAAGCCCCTGCGGTCTCATTTGGTCGGGGCTACGTGGTCTGCACCGTCTGTGAAGGCCATAAGTCTACGGGGACGGCGTAGACCACTTCCTTCGAATGACACGGCTCCCAAATTGAGACACAGCTTCTGTCTGTTTGAGAAAGAAGACCGAGGACGAGGACAGGAGCTCCAACCGCATCCCAAACGGCCACCTGTCCCACTGCACCTGAGCACGACCCGGAGGAAACCAGATGAGGAAACGAACATCTGGCTCTCACTCTTTAAGATCTACTCGCTCATGTTTTCCCTCTAAGGATCTTCTTGTTTAAATGCAGATTAAAATATTTCTTTAGTTATAACAATTTGTATAACATGACAAATCCCGCTAAAATAAATGTCTTAAAATAATAAAAAAGTATATAAATATGAAAGGTTTTCACAAATGTCTGAAAGGCATACTTAGTCATTTAACCTGGGCTCATTATAATATCTGAGGAAAAAATACAGCTGATACAGAGCTGAAAAGAAAGAGATGCGAGCAAACAGCAACAGTGATATGTTTGGCAGTACTTCCACACTACTTTGGCACATTTCTAAATAAAAATATTAGTTAAATTCTTTACAGAAATATAATGCATTATTATTATTATTATTATTATTATTATTATTATTATTATTATTATTGTTGTTGTTATTACATGTGTGTCCAGTATGTTGTGATGTTAGCATTAACGTTTGACTGACTTTAGCCCTATTCAGACAGGATGAAGGTGTCTGAAGTACGCATGAAGGTGAATTATGAAGCTATGCCTAGACTATCTCTGGAATATTATTTCATCATAATCCATCAGACCATTCTGTGTTAGCTAGATACTCCCTTTTTTAACCCTAATAAAATGAGTCTAAATTTAACAATAAGCATTTGTCAATTAATTAACAATAGTTAATTTATTTATTAATCAGGTACGGGTTCATTATATATTTATTAGTCAACAGTCTTTAAACTGTGGGATGAAACCAGAGTACCCTGAGGAAACCCACCAGTCATATGAAGAACACAAACTCCATGCACACAGAACCCTCGACCTGGAGGTGTGAGGTCACACTCCTCACCACTACGCCACCGTGTCACTTTAGGGACGTGCTGTTATATGAAAATAATTCATTTTGTCTATTTGAACATTACAGTTAACAGACTTGACCAGCAGGGGTCAGCAAATCTTTAAAATCAGACAGTAGCTTCTTTACGCCAGGAGGGTTTTCATCAAGCTCCTCTGCACATTCCTCGACTTGATGAAAAACATTTGTGTGTCCAAAATGGCATTTCTTCAACTGCAGAAAGAGTGTGTTTGTGTATGTTCACAAAACAGCACCGTATCATCACGTTGTCCTAAATCAGACACTGAGGGAGCAGAGACGTGCAGGGCTGTGCTTATATGCTGATGATTCCTCAGTGAGACCTTATTAAACTAATTATTAAAGAGAAGTGTGTTATCACAGTGCTAAAGTGCGGTTTGGGACGTAGTGAAGGGAACACCATGCTCCAGCTTCACACACAAGGTTGTTTCTCTGAAGTTTTAAGAAAAGTAGAAACAAGGAGATTCAGGACACAGCCTTGAAGCCTTCAGGAATTTCTGGCATGGCATAAGGGTGATGATGCAAGTCTCGACACATGTTTTTACACTCGGCCAACACAATGAAAGCTGAGAAGAGTCAAAATATTCCGGGTAAGGGGAAAATACCAGAAGGAAGCATTCTCCGTATCACATTGTGTCTTTCTATAAAGACGTGGGTTTAATGAAAGGTGTCTTTAAACTGGAACCAGGACATTCATCAGACACCTGAAAGAACTTGTGTTCAGAGTTATGCAAAGATCTGTTCCAGTAAGGCTTAAGCAGATTTATCCTGATATGAAGAAGCAGGAAGCCAACCGGTGACTCCAGTCTGTGCTGGAAATGACTTTCTACACCAAAGGGTTCTGGGTTATTCATAGCTAAACAGAAGGATATTCTCCTTAAACATTCATACATTTGTCCGTTCATCCGTCCATCCATTCATCTGTCGATGCATCCTTTATCAATCCATCCATCTTTGTCCATCTGTCTATCTAAACATCCATCCATCCATCCATCCATCCATCCACATATTCTTTTATTCTAACACATTCACCTAATCCATCTATCCAGCAATTAATCTTTAAATCCATCCATCCATTCATAGAGCCCATTCTTCTAACCCATCTATTCATCCATCAGTTCTTTCATTCCTTCACCCATCTTTCCATCCATCTATTAACTTGTTTGTTCATTCTTTCATTAATTTGTTCATCTACATGTTCATTCATCCATCCATTTACCCATTCACTCATAAATCCTTCCTTCTTTCCATTCATTATTTTGTTCATCCATCTGCAACATTTCAATCATCCATCAATCACAGCTTTTATTCTTCTTATCCATTCATCATTCATCTATTAATCCAATAATTGATCCTTCCATCCATCCATCTGTCCATATATATATAAAATAGAATTATTTAATTCATTCATCCATGTAGCTGTCCATCCATCTATCCATTCTCTCATTCCTCATTGCTGAGAAAGAATTGTGTGTGTGTGTGTGTGTGTGAGAGAGAGAGAGAGAGAGAGAGAGAGAGAATTTGACAGACCATTTACAGGTATTTATCTTATACAGTGATTGTCATATTTCCTTGTCTCGCGCACACACACACACACACACACACACAATGACTAAGTGAAGGTCAACAATGTAAGTGAATCAGCACTGTGTGTGTTTTGTGTGTGTGTTTTGTGTCCAGCTCTGAATCAGCACACAACAGTAAATTCCTGTAGCTGAAGCCCGAGTGAGGTCATTGTTTCAGAGTTTGATTATTTTTATTCTTTACACTCAGAGAGTGACGTCACCAAACAAACTTCAAGATCGCGAGTTGTCACTTTATACACGTGAGTCAATGCGGAATAACTCTCAGTGCTTACGCGTGGAAAACAAACATCAACGTGGTGTTTAAAATCATTTAAGAGACAGAGCGGTCACAGAGTCACGGTGTTTAGATTGTTAATTATATAAGAGTTACACCATCAGCACAGTAGCTGAGTTTATCGCCCCCTACTGGTCAATAACGACATCTCAGCTACAGAGAAGTAATTCAAGGAATTTGTGTTTTACACAGGGTGTAAATTCATTCAGAGACGGATTGGAGCCATTAACATGTCATATGTTCAGCGCACCATGCCCTAAACAAGGGTACTACAGAGAACCCATCCCAACCCATACAACCATGCGCAAATGTAGAAACCCAATTTGTGCTTTCACTTAACACTGTGGGAAATTCAAAACCTAGAACCTTCAGCTTGTCTCTTACTTTAACCACGGCTTTATTACCATCACCGTGAGCAGCAGTAACTTGTGGGACACTCTAAACGCTTTTTTTATTTAAAGTAAGTTCAGTGTAGAACCTGTAATGGTTCTCCAGCTTGTCCTTTACGGGTTCTATGTAGAACCCTTATATCGAAATGGGTTCCACATAAAATGGGACATGGAACTCCTTATTAGAAGTGAAGGACTTGACCCCGTCTCTCTTCATTTCTTTAGTGGAAGTTCATTTTGCAATTTGTCATTTTAAAGGTCATTTAAAGATCTTTGGATAAACGATCTGAGAGAGAAGATAAGAAACACACAAACACACACACTTCCTGTGTGTGCTCTCGGGGAAGAATGCAGTGCTGATGAAACTGGGAAATTATTTTTCTTTTTTTAAAAAAGCAGAAGGATGTGATTTTTTCGGTGGAAAAATAACAGAACTGCACCAGAGCCGCAGGCAGGAAATTGACGATGACAGGAAGGAAGTTGATTCCAACACTGCGCATAAATACCAACTAATAATCATGATTTTACATCATGCGGCTTCATGCATCATTTTCTGATGCAGTAATAATGAGATAATGGAGTGCTTACACATGTGACCCGAGATACTACAGTGACGTTTAGACCGCTGTATCAGGTGGCTGAGACGTTAGCAGGGAGTCCAGCAGCTGATATGAGGTCATTAGTGTTCCAAAGTGATTTAAAGTGTAAATTAATGTGTAATTGTTTACTAGCTGCGCCTCACCTGCCCTCACCCTGTGGCTGAAACGACCCTGAGATCTGTTCACGTCTAACGTGTGTCACAAAGCTAATTAACTTCTAACATACGGCTGAATCCCAAATCCCTCTCTTACCGCTGATCAAGGGCACTACTGGGTGTGTGGAACAGGGGATTGTATATATTTACACAGTCTTATACAGAATATAACGCAGAGTGTAACGTCTAATATAATAACAGATGAGACAAATGAAGGGAGGAAAGACTTATAATAGTAAAAGTGAAAGACACGTTAGAACTGATTCAGAGTTACACAGAACTGCTGACTGAGTGAGTTAATACTGTAATATACATCTGTAATGTGTGTGTAAGTGTGTGTGTGTGTCAAAGAGAGAGTGAAAGAGAGAGAGAGAGAGAGAGAGAGATGTAACTGTAGTCTCTTTCATAGAGCTGATCCAGTTAGTCTTTCTTTCTGTCTTTCTTTTTCAGTATTATTGCATCTTTTTTATTTTCTTTCTTCTGTCTTTCTTCTTTCTTTGTTTGCTTCTTTTTTCTTCCTTTCTTTCTTCCTTTATCTTTTTCTCTTTCTTTACTTGTTTTCTTTCTTTTTCTTGTCTTTCTATAGTAACTTCTTACTTTCTTTTTTTCTTTCTTTCTTTCTTTTTTCTTCCTTACTTTCTTTTCTGTCTTTCTTTCTTACTTACTTTGTCTGGCTTTTTTTGTCTTTCTTTCTTTGCTTGTTTTCTTTCTTTTTCTTCTCTCTCCATAGCAATTTTTCCCCCTTTCTTTTCTACATTCTCTTCTCCCATTTCTCTTTCTGTTTATTTGCATAAATTCTTTCTTTCCGTTTTTTCTTTGCCACGTAAATGGATTTCATTGTATACAGTCAGGTCCATAAATATCGGGACACCGATGTCGGTTGCAGTAAAGGGCTGGCGAAGCGTCTCGAGGGAGGAAACTCAGCATCCGGTCATGTCCATGGGTTCCAGACTTCAGGCAGTCACTGACTGCAAAGCATTTTCATCCAAGTTTTTAAGGCAGTCCTTATGTTTGTAATTGTGTTAGTTTGACCCATTATTTTTGAGCCGTACAAAACGTGGTTTTATGAAAATAGCTGTAACTCCCGAATGGTGATCTTTGTTCCAAAATTTATGGATCTGGCTTTATATTATAATGAAAGTGTAGATAAAAAGTTCTCACACCTTTCAAGTAATTTTCCACACCTGTGAGCTTACTATGTGTGTGTGTGTGTGTGTGTGTGTGTGTGTGTGTGTGTGTGTGAAAGTGAAGGAAGTGATTTCACCATCTGCACTTCTCCTAATGATAAGATTTGCATTTTAGCCGAAACTTAGGGTGTGTGTGTGTGTGTGTAAATGTGATAAAAGACACGATGATGTCACAGGATGAAAGAGAAGGAGCTCCTGGTCGTCAGGTGAACGCTCAGGACTCAGAGACAGAGGCGAGAGTTTCTGAAGGACTCTTTTTAAAAAACCGTTTGTAAAGGGGCGTGTCAGTCATCGTCCTAGAAACCCCATAGAAACCATAACAATAGCGGCACACACACATCCACATCCATGCAGTCAAAAACGAAACCCCAGAATGTATTACACAGTACTTCAACAGTAACACCACCCCAGGGCCACACCACACAGGCCCAGGCCCAGTGTGTGTGTGTGTGTGTGTGTGTGTGGGTGGTCAGAGCTCTCCCACAATGCAACACTGCAGATTCCTTTCATTTTTAAGACATTTATTTCTAATAATGTAACCTCCTTCACATTTTCACCTGATAACCGGATCGATTCGGTTTCAGCCGGAATCTCAGGGAATGTGCTGTAAAATCTCCCAGCATGCCTCAGTGCCACTATATAAGCACGTGTAGCACCTTTCACACCGTACGCTGTCTCTTATCTCATGGAGACATCCGTCATCGCTGGGACACTCTGGGAGTGTTTTTTATACTTATGTATAACTCTACATGGTGGAAGAAGCAGGTGTGGTGGAGGAACATCTGGATCAGGACGAGGGCAGCTCGGATTTTTCATATAACACTTTACATGAAGAGATTTACGGAGTTTAAACTCTGGGCTCCTTTAAGGCACAAACGTCTGTCACAGCAGAGAAATCTGACTAAAAACCTCTGTAGAACCTGTGTGTGTGTGTGTGTGTGTGTGTGTGGTGTTGTATATGGAGAATTTCATGCCACTACCTGCCTGACACACCTCATCTGGAAGTACATTCCTGTGTTTTTCCTTCTATTTCTCCCTCCTGTTATGTGACACCAGGCAGATCCGGAGAGCTCTGGTGCAGGATTACTCACATTTTGGGAATGTGTGTGTGTGTGTGTGTCTCAGAGGGAGAAGATGAGGTCGCTTGCATTAAAAATCAGGAGGAGTCAGTTTGTAAACTTACCACTTAAAATGTGTGTGGGTTTGGGGGGGGGGGGGTGTAACTGGGATATTCCAGCCACTCTTTCAGACCGGACGCACACTCTTACACAACACAAACTGTGTAACATCCTGGAGGAAGTGGGCTGGGTAAAGTCCAGAATGCTGCGTGATAAACTGAGGCAGGAAGCCAAGGGGGTAAAAGTGCTGCGCTGTCATGACGATGCAGACTCTACACCGTACCTAACAGTGTGTGGTGATAAACTGGCTTACAGGGATTTAAAATGATTATCAACTGGAATGTATGCATATAAAATAACAAACTATGGCAAACACACACACAGAGGTTAGCTTCCGTTCAGAAACGGTATATGTCCAAAAACATGACTCCTTATGAGCGAATAAATGATAAAAATATAAACATACAGTTTACAAATTACAACAAAGCTAAGATTTCTTTCAAACTGTGTAGTTAACATTAGCATAAATGAGAAAAACACAAAATCTAGCTGTCAGCTAATGGGTTTATCATAAGATAGAGTTAATTATTATTGAAATGTTTATTCCCCCCAAAACTAGCTGTAAAATATTAGTCCAGATAAAAAGCTAATTTAGTTTAAATGTTAATTCTCACAAAAACCAATTCTATTAGTTTAAATGTTTAATTTAACAAAAAGATAGCTAATTCAGTTGAAATGTTTATTTTCGCAAGAAGTTAGATTTAGTTTAAATTTTTAGAAACACATAAATCTAGCTAATTTGGTTCAAGTGTTTAGCCTCACACAAAGCAGCTAATTTAGTTTAAATGTAAAGCATAACATAAGGCTATCTATTTCAGTTCAAAATGTTTAAACGAACACCTAGCTAGCTAATTTAGTTTAAATGTTCAGTGTAACATAAAGCTAGCTATTTTAGTTTAAATGTTTATTCTCACACAAAGCTAGTTAATTTAATTTAATTGTTTAGTATAACATAAAGCAAGTTAATTTGGGTCTAATTTTTAGCTTCACGCAAAGCTAGCTAATTTAGTTCAAATGTTCAGCGTAACATAAAGCTAGTTAGCTAATTATAATACATTTTTTCCCACACACAAACCTGGCTAATTTAGTTCAAATATTTATCTTCACGCGAAGCTAGCTAGCCTGATTGTAGCGCAACACTTCATCCCCTCAACAGTTTGGTCCTTCCCGTCAGAGCTCTCTTCTGTAACTAGCTGTTTTTCTATTTTTCCATGTTCGACTTTCAGTAACATGAGCAAGTGTCACACTGACAGAGTATTCATCTGCCAGGAGGCACATCTGAGATCTGTGGATTAACTTCCAGATAAAGACCACATCTGCTTTAGCTGTTCATCTGGCACGTCACTGGTAATATCACTGATGATATCACAGGGCCGGTGATGTCTTTATCACTGTTGATAAGGTGCAGTTAGTCACTAGAGGACAGTAAAGTTCCATTGCTTCAGCTACTATGAGAAGAAGAGCAAGAGTCAAAAAGCTTAGAAGGATGTAGCAAAGGTCAGTGTCTGGTGTCTGTGGAGTGTGTGTAGAATGTTAGCTGAAATTGCATGAATAAGCTTCAGCAGTGAGATATACTGTAAAGCAGTTGGTAGTATTCCTCATCAGACATCGGAGAGCTCTGCCCTGGCTGTTCCGATTAGTTCTACAGCCCTAAGCTGAGATGGTCAGAGAATGTGTGCAGAACACTACATATTGTGCACAAGAGCCATTTGGAACACAGCTGAGCTACAACAGTGCAGCACCCACATTATCTCTCTCTCGTGCACACACGTTTATGTTCCCTTGTTTAATCTTGCCACTAGTAACTGGGTAATTGTTTATTGTGCATTATTCTCCCCAAAGAAAGACGGACACTCAAGCATGAACTGCTCATGACCTGAACAAAACAATTTTTTTTTTTATAAAATACACTTGATATCTCAGGTCAGCGTCTTTTTAGATTTACATAAGTGTCTAAGCACTTTTCTGCAAAGAACTGTCCTGTGTAGCTTCTCTAATGATCTGCTGTGATCTCAGCAGCATTGTGATGGAAGGTCAAGGGTTCAAAGGTCAGAAATCTTTTTATATGAATAGATGAGAGTAGACCATCTAATAGTCTCAGATTAAATGTCTTAAAGATTTTACAACATGGCGGTGTCATGTTCTTATGAGCAGAATGATGTTTAATGCTAAAATTTAAGTCATGTTTTATTGTATTGTGACAGATGATATTCTATAGTGTTTGTGTACGTGTGTGTGTGAGAGAGAGAGAGAGAGAGAGAGTGTTTTGGTATGTAAGAAATAGATTTGCCTCTATTCTCATGGTATTGTTCAGTAAGGTAAAAATGACCAAGAACACAGATATGCACATTTCAGGTGTTTATTTGACACAGGAACAATAAATAGGACATTAAATATTCATTCAATAAATAACAGAAAATAAATAACTTCATGACCACATAACAGCATGTCTTCATCAATCAGCTCAATCTCAAAGTTCAAGTTTTGCTCTGAGTGACAGTGATCATTATCTCATCATCGTCATCACACAGGTTTGTAGTGCCATTCTAGGAACAGTATCCTGATTTCTTAACAAAAAAAAATCTAAACACTTCAAGTAAACTTCAAGTTTAGTCCATCAAAAGTGTTGAGAGAGTCTGCATTTGCGCAAGTTTAAAAGTGCTGGTGAACATCTTTCCATTCTGTTCAAGAATTCAGTTGTGTAGTGATGAATTACTTCATGAACAATGCAGCTGTTGATGCAGATGTGCACAGGACAGTGCAGCTGCGGTGAACACCTCCTCACCGGGGTCGGTGTCTCTCTGGTGTGAGAGTGTCTCTCTGTCTCAGTGTGCAGTGAGAGCCTCCACAGTGTGTGATGGATGGATGGATGGATGGATGCAGGGATGCTCACTGCTCGGAGCCCAGCGTGTGGATGACGGCGGGGTACAGGAGCGCCACCACGTACGGGTTGTTCCTCTGCTGCGTGCGGTGATGGCGCTGCTCCTGCACCTCCTGCACCTCCTCATCCTCCATGCTGCAGCTCATGTTCATCCACAGCCCCTGCGCTTTGGAGCAGCTGGTCAGGCGCCTGGCGGTCTCCTCGGCCGAGCGGAAGTGCAGGAAGAGCGGAGAGGACGCAGACACGGCGTCGCCCTGCAGCTCGGCGGAGAGCGCGTCCGCTTCCGTGATGTCCGCGAGCTCGTCGTCGCACTCGGTGTAAATCTGCGCCAGCAGCACCAGGCACAGCGCCAGCAGCCAGCGCTTGGCGGGACTCTTCTCGGCCGGCGGCAGGTACTTGCGCACCTTGGCGGGGTAGAGGACCCGCGCCACCCGGCGCCGCTGCTGCTGCTGCTGCCTCGGTGCGCTGAGCTGCGGGTCCGGGAGCCGGTCGAAGGTGAAGACCTCGGGCTCGGTGTTCCGCGGCAGGACTCTGTAGGCGCCGGGAGCCGGGTAGGTGAAGCTCATGGTGCTGGTGGACCTGGTGGAGTACATGCTGTCAGTGCTCTCAGAGTGTGTGAGTGTAAGTCGCTGATCCGTACACGACACTGTGCACGCGCTGTAGCTCGGTGTGTGTCGGGCTCGCGGTCACAGCCCCTTAAATAGTCCACGCCGTAGCCACGCCCCCTTTCCACGACCGCAGATTTCTTAACGCGGAAAGTCCATTGGTGAATTCTTTAACCTGGAAAAATTACTCTAAGATCAAGACAGGAATAGAAAATCATTTGACCGCGGAGATTTTAACATTAATCAACATTTATTCAGTGTGAATACACTACACCACACAACACAACACACATCATACAACACCACACTATACCACACAACACCACACAACATCACACAACACTACACCACACAACACCACACTACACCACACTACACCACACAACACTACACCACACTACACTACACTACACCACACTATACCACACAACACAACACACATCACACAACACCACACTACACCACACTAATTTAATAAAACCTCACATCCTACTCCATTTGTTGTTCACTTTTTTTTTTCGTGTTGTGTGTTTTGTGCTCTCTGGAAGCTCTGTCTCCAAAACAAATTCCTTGTACGTGCAAACATAATTGGCAATAAATTCTTTTCTGATTCTGATTTTTAAACCACCCTATACTGCACTACATTACACCATCCTATACTACACTACATTACACCATCCTATACTACACTACGCTGCATAACACTATACTACACTACACTATACTACACAATACCACCCTATACTGCAATCCACTACATAACACTATGCTGCCTGATGCTACCCCACAATATATTAAACTACACCATGAAACCCTATAATACACAGCAGAAAACAACACAACACAACACTACACTACACTACACAACACTACACTACACTATACGACACCCCAATACCCCAAAATACACCACAGAATCCTACGCTACACTACAATACATAAAACTACACTACATTACACTATACCACCCTATACTACTACCCCACAATACATTAAACTACACCATGGAACCCTGCACTACACTACACAACGCTGCACTACACTACGCTACTCTACACTATACTACAGTACACTCCTCTATACTGCACAACACTGCACTACACTATACTACACTACACTCCTCTACACTGCACAACACTGCACTACAGAAAACTTCACTACAGGATGCCACACCACACTACGGTTCGGAAGATCCCAGGTTCAAACCCCACAACCACCAAGTTGCCACTGTTGGGCCCTTGAGCAAGGCCCT
>JAOVVB010000029.1:17655576-17666528 GCA_028570985.1 Heterobranchus longifilis
AGGGACAAAATTATAATTCACTGTCCCACTGAAACGTGTTCCCTGTGTGTGTGTGTGTGTGTGTGTGTGTGTGTGTGTGTGTGAGAGCAGCATGCTGCAGTCAGTGGAGTGTCTCAGTAAGAAGATGAAGAAGTCTCCAGCTCCTGAACACTCGGCCTTCCAGCACCTCTTCCTCATCATCGGCATCCAGATGTTCAAGGTCAGTAACACACACACACACACACACACACATTGTTAACCTTATTATTGGGTGTTCAACTGTACCTCTGAGGGCTATGTGTGTGTGTGTGTGTGTGTGTGATGGACTTGTGTTCCTGAAGCTGCAGAATCTCTACCAATAACAATACCTGTGTTTAATCTTCTGAAGCGTGTGATATGATAATAATAATAATTATTATAATAATAATAAGTGTGTGTGTGTGTAGGCTCCAGATGACAGTGTGGAGTTACTGAATGATCTGAGGAGCTGTATGGAACAAGCACAGGCCAAAAAACCCAAGAAGAAGAAGACGCAGAAGAAGAGTGAGGCGGGTGAGACGGGTCCCGCCCCCTGACACAGTCACCTCGCTCAGACCCCTCCCATTCCCAGTTATCCTGACCCCCAGTAACCCCTCTGTACTGTCCTGTGTTGTCACAGAGCAGTGTTTCACTTTGGGTTTTCCTCTGACACGCCCCTGTTGCAGTGCATTATGGGTATTCATTAGTGTTACACTGCACATGCTCAGTGTGAGTGTTATAACGACATATATAAGAGATTATAAGTAATTGTGTGTGTGTTTCAGACGGCGAGGGGGCGGAGCCTCACTGGGTGGAGGTGGTGGTGGACATCCTGCTGTCTCTGCTTGCTCAGCCCAGCCGTCTCATCCGCAGTGTGTGTAAGACCGCCTTCAGCCGAGTGTGTCCTTATATCACACAGCCCGCGCTCACCGCTATACTGAACGTAAGACACACACACACACACACACACGTGTCTCATTCTGAGTGTGTGGTTCTGACCCGAGCCGTGATGGTGTGTTAGGTTCTGGACCCGAGTAAGGACGCGGAGGAGAGCGGGGTGATGGTGAGTGACGACAAGGACACGGAGAAGAAGAAGAAAGCAGAGGAGGAAGAGGAAGAACAGGAAGCAGAGGTAAGTCTCTCACACACACACACACACACACACACACACACAGAATGTTTCAGGTCTCACACAGTTTATGATCTTTATGATTTTAGGATGAAGATGAATCTGACTCCTCAGGCCATGATGAAGATGATGAAGAGATGGAGGAGGATGAGGAGGAGGAAGTGGATCAGAATTTCCGTCTGGAGCTGATGAAGGTGTTACAGGGTCAGAACGCTCTGGTACGCGCCATCACTTCATCATCATCATCATCAACCATCAGTTCATTATTAATGACTTCTACTGGATCAGATCAATGGGTTCATGAATCAGATGTGGAGTGATGAGTTAATCCTGGAGTGTGTGTGTGTGTGTGTGTGTGTGTGTGAGTGATGACTAAACCGTGGAGTCCTTTCAGTGAGTCATGACTGTTTCGTGGGTGTGTGTGATGACTCACAGGTTTACCTCTGACCTCGTTAATTGTAAGGACTTTCTAGGAATTCCTGTGTAGTTTGTAGCACTTTGTAACTGTATAACGCGGCGTCTTCTGTCTCACAGGCCATCGAGGACGACGGCAGCAGTGAGGACGAGGAGCTGGACGACGAGGCCATGATGAAGTTGGATGAGAACCTGGCGGCTCTGTTCGGGGAGCAGAAGAAGAAACTGCAGGCCAAGAAGGACGAGAAGGAGCGTCTGCGCAAGGAGAAGACCCTCGTCAGGGACTTCAAGATCAAAGTGAGTGTCCTGCGGGGGGCGCTGCTGTATAATGTTAATTTTGTTGCACATTTACAGGGGTTTTTCATGAATATGCAAAAAATATTTATATATCATAAAAATTAATATTTTTTATAATGAAAAATTGGACGAAACTAATTTTATTATAAAATAAACAATATAAAAGTATACATGTTGTATTAAAAAAAATTATAATATTTAAATTTTTTCATATACAACATATATTTATTTTCATATTGTTTATTTTATTTTATTGTCTCATGTAATTTGTAAACCATTAACCTATGAATTTATGTTGTAATATAATATTCGTTAGCGATTTTGTGGGGGGGCAATCCATGGCAGGGGGGCATTTCAGCGCATAACACGTGTTACAAAAAAAATTGAGCTGCTCTTTTGCCATTTCGTCTGGGGACGGGGTTAGTGTTTAACACCTGGTCAATACTGTGTGTGTGTGTGCAGGTGCTGGACCTGCTGGACGTGTTCCTGTGTAAGCAGGGCAGCAGTGTGTTGGTGTTGGGTCTGGTGGAGCCGCTGCTCAGTCTGATCGAGACCTGCATGAGCGCCGAGAGCGGACAACACGAGCAGGACTTCCTGAGGAGAGCCGCGCACATCTTCAGGTCAGGGGGAGAGAGAGAGAGTGTGTGTGTGTGTGTGTGTGTGTGTGTGTGTGTGGGTGAGTGGGTGAGTGGGTTCATCAGCACTTCACCAGTAATTCACTAAAGTCCTGTGTGTGTGTGAGACAGGAACCAGCTGTGTCGGGGGAAACACTACTGCAGAGAGGTGGAGGGCCGGGAGGCGGAGCTTCATGAGATGCTGGAGCGTCTGATTGGTCGAGCACAGAAGCTGTCAGACTCGTCAGTGGCTCTGTATTACTTCAGGTGAGATGCTGATCAACCCTACAGGAGTCTCTCTGTGTGTGTTAGAACATATCATCATCATCGTGTGTGTGTGTGTGTGTGTGTGTGTTACAGCGCTGCACTTTACCTGGTTAAAGTCTTAAGAGGTGTGATGAAGGACACGGACGCTACAGACACAGCTGGGGTAGGAATACTCACACACTAACACACACACACATTGGAATTGTTGTGGTCAGATTGTTGCATGATTGTGTGTTTGTGTGTGCGCAGAAGAGGCTGATGGGTAAAGTGGAGGTGGACAGAGTGACGTCGTGTTTCAGAGACGCTCTCAGCTCCTTCATGACGAGACGGAAAAGTCCACTGACTGGAGACATGTTCACTGAACTGTTCAACAGGTTCCCCGTGAGTCCATCAGTCACGTCATCCAGATCAAGTTTCAGTACACCGTGAAAACAAACAACGTTCCTCCAGGACCGAGGAGATACAAACATACAGTTATATAACACAACATGCATTTACAACATAAATAAACACAAACTAAACTAGATAACTAGGACACTTAAGACACAACATGAATTAACAGAAACTAAACTAGCTACCTAAGACTCCTAATTAGCTGACTAGCTGAGACAAAAAAACAGATTAACACTATAAATTAACAAAAAACAATCTATGCAAATGTGTAAACAAGAGTGACAACAACATAACAGAATCTAATACAACATGACAAACTTCTGAGTTATGAATTTCCACAGATACGGACAGACCGCGGTTCTAATTTCAGTTCAGTCACAGAAGTACATGAATAGACACTGCAGTGCACCAGATACCAATATTTACTAATAAATACAATATTCTCAGTGTTGAAGTGAATGTATAAAATGTCTAAAGTCCGGTATAATTTGTGTGTTTGTGTGTGTGTGAGAGAGAAATGAGTTGCCTCACCGCTTTCAGTGACTCAGTCCGGGAGCACGAAGATAGAAAATGTCTGTCCTGTAGATCTGTTCTGATGGTGAATAATAATTTGGGAAAATCCTCAAGGAGACAGAGTTCACAGTCTAATACAGTGGAGAACAGCTCTGAGACACGATGACTTCTGGGGTTCTCCTCGCGGTTTAAAGACGTAGAGACACATCTAACTGTGAGGTTTATGTGCTGAGGCACGATTACGGTTTTGTGGGTAAAGGGGACAGATTTAGTAAAGTGTATTGATTGGTCTGATTTACATTGTGTATTTGTGTTAAAGACTCACTTTACCAGACTTAGAATTACAATAGACTCACGAATGTCCTCCCAGAACAAAGCTCCTTCCTAAATCAGGGTCTACCTGTACTCTAACCGCAGTGTGTGTGTGTGTGTGTGTGTGTGTGTGTGTGTGTGTGTGTGTGTGTGTGTCTATTTATAGGTTCTGTGTGTAAATCTGGTGGATACAGCAGTGGAGAACATCACGGGCGGAGTCAGGGAACACCAACAGGTAATTTTACACACACACACTGATTGGTATTTAAAGAGTGCAATGCAGGTGTTTTATATCAGCATGATGATCCAGATACACTCGGGTACAGGTCAAAAGTGGGTGGAGTCGTGCAATAGTATGTAATATACTATTGTGTGTGTGTGTGTCAGGGCCAGGCGTGTGTGCTGGTGCTCAGAGCCCTACAGTCTAAGGAGGTGAAGCAGCTGATGGGCGACGCCCAGTGGAGTGAAGTGTGTGAGAAAACCACAGAGAAGCTCACAGAGGTATCTGAAGACCACATCACACACACACACACACACACACACACACTTTACCCAGTTACCATAATGTTTTTTCGGCCTGTCCCACACACACACTCTCTCTGTCTCTCAGACGCTGCAGAAGGTGGAGTGTAAGAACAAAGCTGTTCATGAGAAGATGGTGAAGGTTCTGGAGCTCACACACTTCATCATTAAAACTGTCCACCATCAGGTACAGAACCACATTAACACACCTAATAACTTCATCATTAACACACTTAATAACGTCATCATTAACACACTTGGTGACGTCATCATTAACACACTTAAACACCAGATTTAATAAAGTCCATATTTTTAATACAAAGTTATTGAACATATTATACATGTACTTTATTACAGAGGAAAATAAAAACAGATCTTTAAATGTTCAGCGTATGCACCAGTGGGGTCAAACAGTTTTATCAAACAGCTGGGGATGGAACACACAGCCTCCTGAAGGAAGTGGTTTGGGATTTTTCTGAGAACCTCCTGAATCAGGAGGACTTGGAGAACCTCCTGAATTGAGGTTGAATTGAGAAACCACCTGAATTGAACCTCCTGAACGGAGAAGCTCCTCACTCCGTTCCTCCAGTTCCTCCAGTGTGTGAGGCTTCGTCCTCTACACCTCCTCTACACCTCGTCCTTTGTGTAGCTCCACAGGAAATACTAACATGGTGTGAGATCTGGAGGACACACTGGAGGACTTGGAGACTCGGATTCAGGAGGTTCTTAGTGAACCACTTGCTCCAGAAGGCTGTGTGTTCCACTCCCAGCTGTTTGATGAAACTGGTTGACCCCATCGGTGCCTACGCTGAACATTTAAAGACCTGCTTTCATTTTTCTCTGTAATAAAGTTTATTCCATAACTCTGTATTATAGACAGACAGACAGGGTAGTTTATTAATCCTGAAGTGAAGTTACATTGTTCCAGTAGTCGGTTCACACAACAAACAAACAACAAGCCTGAAGTGCATTGAGGGAAAAGGGAAAGTAAAAAAAAAGTGCTGTTTACAATGTGAGGTCCATTAAAGTGCTGTGGAATAATAACATGAATACACTGTTCCTGTGTAGACGTGTGTGTGATGATTGTAGATACAGTACAGGTGGGACTGAAACTGTACATATGATCTGCACCAGCAAGAGGAGATGAATATGAACTCATTTTTAGTGTGAAGTGACCTTTAACCCTCCCTGTATTTTGAGCTTTCCCTGGAACCTGGAGTTCCCCTGAGGTTGGACAACGTGTGTGTATGTGTGTGTGTGTGTGTGTTAGTATTTAACTCCTCCTCTTCCTTCTGTCCTGGAGTGTGATGCAGGGGTTTCCCTGTGTGTGTGTTTAAAAAGGGAGTGAGCTAATTCGAGCTGAGACATGCACAGTAAATCTGTGTGTGTGTGTATAATTAGGCGTAGTGAGACACATGACATCATAGCTGCACCGCTACAAGTCAGGTGTAACCAGAAACCAGTTAACTGTCAATCAAAACACCACTCATGGGGAGGGAAAAGTGTGTGACTGTGGAGAGAGAGAGTGTGTGTGAGAGGAGAGGAGTATTGTTGTGTCTACAAACACACACACACACACACACACACACACCAGCAGTGTATTCCTGTGGTTGTTTAAGAGTCTCTCTCACTCTGTCCTGAGCAGAAGCTGGAGGTGAAGCTGGAGGAACTCCGGAACGTTCTGAGGTCCATGAACGCTGATGGGAGTCTGGAGAAGTCGGGGAAGCTGGAGGACACGTACTGGAGCGTCATGAAGCTCTTCGGCCTACAGTGAGTCCAACCTCATCTTCAACACACACACACACACACACACACACACACACACACACTCAGGCGTGTGCATGGTTCAGTCTGCGTGTTCTAGTTTAATTTTCATGTTTTTCTGTCACTGTCAGGAAGCCGAAGGTGGAGAAGGTGAAGAAAGTGAAGGAGGCGGAGCAAGAGGGGGAGGAGCCAAAGAACAAGAAGAAGGGATTCCTTCCTGAGAGCAAGAAACGTAAAAACCGTAAGAAGCCTGTGATACTGGAGGGAAAGGAGGCTACGGACACGCCCACTCCAGGAGGAGGAGGAGGGAAGAAGAAGAGGAAGAATAATAAAAAGAAGAGGAGCGAGTCAGAGAGTCAGAGTCAGCCTCCTGCTAAAAAACCCAAAGCTCAGCCTCAGAGTCACCAGGAGAAGAAACAGAAGAAGAAGAAGCAGAGGAGCAGTGCTGAGTGAACTGAGGACCAGGAGTGCGTAGATGATGAGGAGGAGGACAGAGCACACACACACACACACACACACACTGAGATCCTGAGGGACGTTATTCACACACACACACTTATTTTTTGTAAAACTATAATAATAATGATGTCATTAAAGACTTTTTATTGTAAAGTCAGAAATGTCATTAAAGATCTTTTATTGTACGGATGTGTGTGTGTGTGTGTGTGTGTGTGTGTGTGTGTGTGTGTGAGGTCACGTGCTGAGTGTGTGTGTCAGGTTTTCCTCATCAGACTCGAGCCGGATTTAAACTGCTGATGTTTAATCTGTTTATAACACTGTTTTGGGGGAGAAAGGGTCGAGTTAATGATCCGATTAGTTAATGAGGAGCCGAGCGGGTGTTGGTCCAGGACCGGAGCCCAGTGTGGGTCAGAGCGCAGGGTCAGACAGGAGACAGCGCCCCCTACAGAGCAGACTGTTAAAGGCCTTGTTCAGGGACTCGGCAGTGGACCAACAGAACGATCAGTGTGTTCTGTCATACACCAGATGTTTATGTATGTGTTCGTGTTAATGACTGAGTGTTAATGATTATATAAATACAGTCTTTATTTATTTATTGTTTGTATATACTAACAGATATACTAATAATGATACTGCTGACTCGAGCAGAGAAGGTTATGAGCCATTCATAACCGCAATCTCTATGGAAACGTACGTGTGTGTGTGTGTGTGTGTGTGTGTGTGTGTGTGTGTGTGTCAGACATCAAGTCACAGGAGTGTTGAGGGGGAAACCTGTCAGTGTGCACACACATCCTCTGTGCTGTACAGTCTCTCTCTCTCTCTCTTTGTTCTTTTACCAACCAATGACTTTTTACATTTTTTATAAAAGATTTTTCCTCCACACATCAAACGGGTTTTATTCTGCAGTTCCCTCCAGTAAAGTCCACTTGGTCTTGTTATAAGTTAAGCACTAAAGTAATGACTCAAGTTTTTTTTTTAATTGGTAGTAGTTTTATTTTGGGAGATTTGAACTCTATAAGATGCACATTGGTACTTAGAATATTCTAATAATGTAAAGGTGAGCTCCAAACCTGAGGTCACATGAGGTCACATGATGTACATTAGAGGTGTTCAGATCCCAGAAATCAGAATCGGGTGATACTGATACTGCAGGTCACAAGGTGTGTGTGTGTGTTTAGAGGAAGTTAATGGGACCTGCCATTTAAAGAGTTCTATTTACTGGGTAGTATTTATTTATTCTGTTTTTTTGTTTTTGTTTTTACATTTATCACTATTCTAAACAGCAGTGCACAATACAATTAAGATCTGAGAAATTATTATAACCTTATTCATTGGAAGGCGACACATATGCAACATATAAGCCTGTGGTCGACTAAAGAGTGAACATTTTTCTTTCCTTAACCTCCATCATGGGCTCACACACACACACACACACACACACACACACACTGAAACACTCATCTATAATGTGCCTTTCCTGCTGTACAGTATGTGGAGTCACATCAGTGAATAACCAACCAAATCTGCACTGAACATTTTTAAATAAACACACAAGTCTTATCATATAGTGTGTGTGTGGCCGTGTGTGTAGTCCCTCAGTGTCGGTCCACATGCATGGAGCTGTGAGGTGAACCTGAGCTGCCTCGGATCTTCATTTCCCTCTACATTATTGTTTCTCTGTTAATTGTTTAAGAGATTTTACTGTCTGCAGTGTCCGGCTCGAGCTTTTAGAGGACTTCTGCTATAGGTGGGTGAGTCAGGGTCATGAACATCCTGTTTAAGGATCTCAATCAGGTTTAAGTCTGGACTTTGACTTGGCTGCTCCAAAACCTTCCTTTTGTATTTTTTTCCCCATTCAGACTCGCTGGTGTGTTCAGAATCGTCCTGCTGCTGAACACAGGTGTGTTTGAGCTTGAAGTCATAAACTGATGGCTGGACATTCTCCTTCAGGATTTTCTGGTAGAGCTCAGGATTCATGGTTCCATCAGTTATGGCGAGTCGTCCAAATCCTGAAGCTGTTTGTATGATGTTCTCTTTATGACCTGCTGTGTTAGTTTATGTGTTAGATGTAACAGGACACACACCTTCCAGAAAGTTCAGCTTTTGTCTCATCGGTCCACACGATGTTCACCCAAAAATCAAGATGTTTTTGGTAAATGTGAGACGAACCTTTGTGTTGTTTTTGACCAAGGTTCACCCCTGTTCCATGTTCTCTCTGTTTGTGGATAACGGCTCTCACCATGGATCACCTTGGAGCATTAGAAGTTCCTCTGTAACCATCTCCATACTGATTACTCTGTTTCTCATCTCATTTCTTGATGTGATTTCCTGATGTGATCTCAGCATGATGTGATCTTTTATCGCGCTTCACTTCGTCAGACTAAGTGAAGTGAGTTAATTAAGTGAGTTCTTGATTCAGCAGGTCTGGCAGTAATCAGGTCCAGGTGTGGAAAGTGACATTTAAGTCAGCCTATTCATCATTTAGGAAGGGGGGCAATTACTTATCCTCACAGTGTCAGGCAGGTTTGTACAGCCTTTTTTCTTTAACAAATGAACTCCGCTTTAAAACTGCTATTTGTATTTACTCTAGTTATGTTTGTGTAATACTAAAATTATTAGAAGATCTCAATCATTTAAATGTGACAAATGTGCAAAACAAACCAAAACAAAAACAACAAACAGATGAAATACTTTTTCACAGCCTGTAGCTGCTGCCTCTGGGGATACGGTTTAATCCTCAGGATATCCACGCTGTGTTGTTCTTAACCCGAGAATACGGTGTGTTGTGTTGGGTTCTGGCAGACACGCCCCCATGTGGTTCTGCTTTAGGGAAACATTAGCATTTTGCTAATTGACATGTTGTGAAGAGACTTGAGATGATGAGTGGAGATGAGGATGTGTCTGTCGACTCGGGTGCTTTACATCATCACTATAACATCAGTGTAGGTGATTAGACAGTTGAGAGACAACCGATGTGTAAAGATTAAGAAATTATTAACCCATGTTGATCTAAGGCTCCTTTAAATAAATGTTAATCATTATATTGTATTTAATCGACCTTCTCTCATGCTCTGGCAAAAATGTTTTTTTAACATTATGCGTTTGTGCATGCAAGCGTGTGTGTGTGTTGAACTCTAACACAGACCAAACAGACCACATCAGTCCACTTTGGAAGACGACAGGACGAGGAGGGATATTTCCCTGACAGTTTTAAGATTAAAAGCCCTTAACTGAAATAATCATGTGAAACATTGACAAAAACACTATGACTACACGAGCACAGGAACACGTCCCACAGACAGAGAACTGGGCAGAAGGTCACTGATGGTGATCAGATCTCAGGGAAGTGCTGACTGACACGTGTGGTCCTTGGCTGGAGCGGCCTGATAACGTCCAGATGTGCGTCCACGTCTCTGTTACAGAATATAAATGTATATAAATGAGAACGAGGTCGATCAAATGGAAAATAAAAGGCACACAATACGCCTGGTGGTTTTGTGTAACGGAAAAAATCAGTTGACTACAAATGAAGACTTTATCAGTCACTTTATCTCATGAGGACAATAAATGACACCAGTAACAGTTTATTCATTTAATTAGATACTGGATTATGTAACAGAGGAATTTATACTCTGACTCATCTGACACCGAAAGACAGCCTGCAGCCGTGTGTGTGTGTGTGTGTGTGTGTGTGTGTGTGTGTGTGTGTGTGTGTGTGTGTGTGTGTGTGTGAGGGCTAACAGCCTGCAACTACATGAGTGTGGTTCAGTATGAACAGGTTACTCTTATGTGATCTTTAGATTCCAATGAAATCTGTAAAAGGTCAGAGTGAGACGAGTGTCAGGACGCCTTCGTATTCAATCTGCTCGTTTCACACCTTCTTCACTTTATGACTAATGGACTGATGTTATTTTAAGGCTGAATCTTTTTTTAAATCAACATCTGGGGGCCGGAGCTGAGGGCCACCCAGGTTACAGCGCCCCCTGGGGCAGAAGCACTTTGCTCTGGGCCTCAAGAGAATGAATGAGAAGTGTGTTCTGGAACATACCGTATGATTGATTATTTCCTGTGTCAGGGTTCGACTGATTGTTGTTGATTTGGTGAATTACACATGCACTTTCAGACACGACACTGTGTTTATTATATATTTAGAACAGCTGATGTCAGAGAAAGGTATGAGGAAGTGGTTACAGCTATTTCTATGGAGCCATGTGTGTGTGTGTGTGTGTGTGTGTGTGTGTGTGTGTGTGTGTGTGTGAGAGAGAGAGAGA
>JAOVVB010000029.1:17703229-17719660 GCA_028570985.1 Heterobranchus longifilis
GTTCGATTCCCGGCCAGGCTCGATTCCCCTCTCTGTGTGCATGGAGTTTGCATGTTCTCCCCGTGCTTGGTGGGTTTCCTCCGGTTACTCTGGTTTCCTCCCACAGTCCAAAGACATGTAGGTTAGGCTAATTGACGTTCCCAAATTGCCCGTAGTGTGAATGAGTGTGTGAGTGTGTGTACGTGTGTGTGCCCTGAGATGGATTGGTACCCTGTCCAGGGTGTACCCCGCCTCGTGCCCTAAGCCTCCTCGGATAGGCTTCAGGTCCCCGCGACCCTGAATACAGGATAAAGCGATATAGACGATGAGTGAGAGTGAGATGAGTGAAAAGCCTGTAATGCAACATGCAACATAACCAACACTTCCATGATGCCAAGCTACATACAAACAGATAAATATATATTGGGGTATATTGGGGTTGTGGAATGAATCATCAGAGTTTCTATTATTTCCTATGGAGAAATTCACTTTGATATACAAGCACGCTTCCGGAACCAATTATGCTCGCAATCCAAGGTTTAACTGTACATTAAAACAACCACAGCAGATGCACAAATCCAACATATTTGCAGGGAGTATAGTGAGTTGTTTTTTATGATTTACAAAGAACAGTGTGACAAGGGTGAGCACATTTTGTTTTGCAAGAATCCTACATTGATTTTCTGTGTTTACATTTTTAAATGTTACTGCTAGCTTTGTCAAGGAAAATTTTATCAATTAAAAGCAGTATGTGTATGTACTAAAGAGAAGAAAAAAGAATGGCAAATGTGACTGGGCGGTAACAAATCTAACGACAAAAAGGGAAAAGTAGCACAACTAGGACCTATATTTAAAATTGAACCTTAAACGAATCAAAAGGAATCAAAAGGGCTCTGCTGAGTAAGAAGAGAGATGCAGTATTTCCAGTTCACATTTATAATAATTATTGATTTAGATTTTAGATTAAATCAATTATAAAAGAGAGAAAGACACAACACTCTGGTACTGACACCTGATACCATGCCAGCCTTAATAAATTACTTCAGAAATATTATAAAAAAGGAAAAGATGGGGCATTGTATCAATGAAACAGAAATAAACAGATAAACTGTGAATAAAGAAATAAAGAAAAACTACAATATTGGAAACAAAGAAAGAAGAAATAAACAGATAAGCTACAGTACACTACAAAAATGACTTCAAAAAAGCTGTCCTAAAATAAGCAATACATAATAAACCAATAAGCTGCATTATCACAAATAAAAACAGATAAACTATAAAATAGGAGAAAAACTGCAGTATAAGAAACAGAGGGGGACAATTAACATTAAACTAAACCAAAATATAATGGTGAGCGATTATAAACAGAGTCAAAGGAGAGATTGTGCGGTAAACTCTAGTATTAAAGACAAGAAAAAAACAAACAAAAACAACACAAAAGAAAGAAAAAAAGAAAAGCAAAGGCAACAACAACCTCTTTTAAATAATAATTTAAAAAAAACCCGGAGAAAGCAGAACAACAACTGGGGTAAAGTATCGATGGAGGCAAAGCAGCAGTGAAGATAAAGTAGCCATGAAGGCAAACAACACTGAAGGCCAAACAGCAGTGATGGCAAAGCAGCTGTAAAAGCAAAGCAGCAGCTGCCAATCTGTATATACCCCTCAATGCCTACCTGTATATACATGTATATACTACAAACACTCACACTTCTAGTCAGTAAATACATTCATCCCGTTATCCCTGATTATAAAGCTACGAGAGAAAGAAACAATGACCAATTTCAAATTATCCATTATCCTGTAGTTCCTCTGCAGTTTGAGTTTTCATTACCCCATACAGATCACACAACCAGTAAATGAGGGAACTCTCAAAACCTTAGCCCTGATAAGAACAGAGTCATGCTAGAATTCCGGTACCTAAACACTCCTGAACCAGCACACTGACTACAGGTGGTGACTTCTGATCTCAAATTCTCAAAGCCTGAGTGAATTTAGGGAACACATCAATCATCATAAAGACTTGATACTTCCATCCCTTTAGAGCTCCCTAAAGCGAGGGGCTTTAGAAAAGCTGTGATTGGCCCAGGATGGTGCACTCTGGACTGCTCACAATGCTAACACCACTGCACCATCCTGGCCCAATCACAGCTTTTCAATATCAGCACCGTAGTGTATTCAACACCCTGATGGCCATGGTCATTATGCAGCTGTTACAACCCCTCCCCTTTAAGGTACTTTAGCAACAAAGATCACATATAGAAACAATTTTACCCTACTAGTTCAACAAACCCCTGTGAGCCCTGATAAAGTTTCCAGCACAGATTAACTTGGTGGCTTCTGTTCATGCCAAAAGGCAAGAAAAGCCTAAATAGTATGATCTTTCTCTTGAAAGAAATAACGGAGTGAACTGCCTGGAGGCCCTCATTACCTTTAACATTTCAGTTAGAATGACCAGAACAATACAGAAATGACTCAGATGAAACTTCTCTGTCACTGCTAACTTCATTGCCTAACCCTAACCCTAACCCTAACCCTAACCCAGGTCTCACAGAACTGAGAAGAGCAAGTGCCAGTTACTTTGCCTTCTGGTATATGAATGGATCTACGACCCCTAGGGTTGCCTTATGTTCTATAAAATGCATAATCTTCCACAAAGAAAGTCTCCATAGAAGAGCCAACATCAGCGCTCCGCTGCTTCTTCAGCTTGCTCACCTTCTACTTCGCTCATTAATTGATTACTTGGCCAGACAGAGTGCCCCACCTGACTGTGGCTACTGGTACACGTCAAATTGGCCCACAGAATGACCACCCAAGCACACCGGCCTCTCCACAGCTTTTAACAGTTTTGTTGTATTTAGAAAACTGTTGCTGGCCACCTCTTCTCTGTTTTTCACTGAGTATTTTACAGTGAGTGAACCTGTGCCTCTAAATGTAATGTAGTGAATATGTGGTTATACATGATATTGCACTTTTACCGGCATCTAGCCAGGCCGAGTTGTCATCCCTTTAAAAAAATGAATAAAAAAATGAAAAGATCAACCAATCCCTATAAAGGGTTATATTCAGAGCATCATTAAACTGTGATTTGTCAGAATCATACCAAGGGAAGAATGAAGTTGACTTCCACTGGTAAACAAAAAAATAAAATAAAACATCTGATTAACCAATCGGATGAGGCTACAGTTGTACCTCCAGCAAACTGTGTAGCTATACATGCTTCTACATCACTGCTAGCAAATATGCAGTTATGGAGAGTAGAGCGTTTAAGTTTAAAAAAGAAAAAAATTCCAAACATTTTAAACTTAACCAAACTACCACTACCAAAAACAAGAGCTGCATAATTTTCTGCTGCTGTTTTGGTGGCGTGACTCTTACATTGCTTAGTGTGCCATGCTCGCCTGGATCAGCTGTATATGTTAATTTACTGTAGTGGTCTTTTTATTGCGACTGTTTAAACAGAAAATAAAAAAAAATTTTGTCAAGTCTATAGAACGGGGCTTATAAGTCATTTATTTAATACATGCAGCTTACTGATAATTTTGATACAATTGTACGTTAAGCATTTACTGATTTAGTTTGTAGTGAGTGCTTCTTTAATTTATTATATCTTTGCTGCACATTAAATGCCTGGTAATGCATTTGGGAGGGGGGTGCATAAATTGAATGTTGAGAATCGTGCAATACTATGTGTTGGTGAATGCCAGCCCTAGCTGGAGTGTGTGCATGTGCATGCATAGAATTATATTGTGTAGATGTCTGTTATCCGAAACATGCTGATACACATATCAGCATGTTTCGGATAACAGACATCTACACAATATAATTCAATAAGTCACCCTAGAAGTTCTTCTGGTTACATATGATTGCCAGTTAAAGTGGAGACATCTGATGATTTACACAGAGTAATAAAAAGGGATTAGTGGATGTCCGTACTGCTGAGTCTATGCCAATCTTTAATCGACGACTAAAGACCTACAGTGGAACCTTGGATTACGAACATAGTTTGTTCCGGAAGCGGGCTCATGTTTCAAAACACTCATAAATCAAAGCAAATTGCCTCATAAGAAATAATGGAAACTCAAATTATTCGTTCCACAGCACAAAAAAATAAATACATTAAAATAATTAAAACAAAATATAAAGTAAAAATATAACAAATTAACCTGCACTTTATTGCATTACACACATTAAAAAAGTAAAAATAAATCCCGACAGATAAGTGTTTCCTTTAATGCGAGCAGGCGCTGTGTGTGTATGTGTGTGTGTTTGTGTATGTGTATGAAGCTAAAGTAAGAGGAGAGGAGGAATCAGACCCCCCCTCCCTGTTCTCGTCTTACACGGTAACCCCTCCTCATCTCTTATTTGAGTTTCACACACACACACACACACACACACACACACACACACACACATCAACGGAAAGGCTGTTTTATCTAAAAAATTAAAATGGAACACTGCTAATAACACTCGCATGAGCGCACGCTAACGGAATCACTGCTGTAAAGTAAAAATAAAACAAATTAACCTGAACTTTACCTTTGAAAAGAATCATGACAGAGCAGTGTTTCCATTAGAGAGAAAGTGTGTGATAAGGCAGGATGAGGAGGGAGAAAGCAGTGGTTTTTGACAAAGAGAGAGAAACAGAATTTTTAACAAGGAAGAGCTCTACAAAACGCAAAATAACAGATGTTTCACACACACACACGTGGTCACAGTGTTATAGTAAACAGTACACGCGTGCACGGATGTTAACACTTATGAGTGCCGCACGTGCACTGAGAATAAGCATGGAAGAAAATTACCCACAATTCCGCAGTGCGAGAGAGAGAAGAACCATTGGCTCAGTTGTGACCATGTGACTCTCAGCGTCAAAACAAGAAGCGCATGCGATACATGATACTTGGTACTTGTAAATCAAGACTTGCTCCTTTATCAAGGCAAACTGGGTTACTCACAATCCGAGGTTCCACTGTATATATACACAATTAAGTATGTCATTTGTAAATGTTGAAATTTGTGTATGTGAGAAATTTGTAAATAAAAATAAAAACTTAGTTTAATTCATATTTTTGAATATCATGAATATTGAAAAGCGTTTAACATGACAAAAGAATTATAACAAGAAATAAATATATATATATATATATCTTCTTATTCTGATTATTAATCAAAGCTAAAGAGTATACACTGAATATGAATAAATGTGATTAAATGATAACATCTGGTGACTAACATGAAAGATACACAGAGAGTAAACTAATAAATTGACTAATAGAATGATAATGCAGTCATGTACAGTGATTACGGAATACAGAATGAGTAATAAAAGAGCAGAGATTCCACAGAGAGCAATCAGAAATACAGGTGATCTCATCGTGTTGGAAACTACTGTGAGTGATGACATCATTAGTTGGCCTGATGATTTCTCTGCAGCTGTTTGTTTGCCACGTTAAGAACATGTTTCAGGTTGTTTTGAGACTCAAAGTACTCAACTACATCAGATATTCCTCTCTGGCTGCACTGTATGAAGATACGCACCAGAATGGGGAACAGTGGCAGGCCGTATTCCATCACACTCCTTATTTTCCTGCTTTCTCCTTCATAACAATATCCACCGGTGTGAACACCAATTAGGTTGCAGTGCTCATCAAACACAGGTGAGCCAGATGATCCATGGAAGAAACAGGAATTGTACATGATCTGGGCTTCACGTTTTTCCCAATCCTCTGCCAGGCACTGCTGTGTTATGACATGAAACACCTGATCGTTTTGGTTATTTGTATAGTGTCTTTCTGCTGCTTGTGGAATGTCTGCTTTTGGGATAATAAAACAGGGGTCCATTCGCTTGACTCCGCCCTCTGGGTGTCCTATTATGCAGACACCACCCCTGCTTGGTGGAGTGCTATAGCAACTCAGCAATTCAGGCAGTTTTACATCACTGCTCAGTTCGAGCAAAGCAAAGTCCAAATGGTTCCCCATGTTATCTCTTCTGTGGAGGAAAGAAACAAGGTTCTTCACCGGTACTTCTTTTCCTAAAGAGTTTAAAACTTCAAATCCAAACACAGCTGTAAGATTGTAATTCAGCATTTGTGTAATAGGATCAAATTCTCCAACCACATGTGCATTGGTGAGGACAAATCTCTTAAAGAGCAGAAATCCAGTTCCAACTGCAGAACCCTCAACGCGGATCTGGCAAACGGAGTCGGACCACACCATCAACTGTTTAACCCTGTTCACCTCCGAAAAGCTCTGAGCAGTTTTATCATACTCCATTCTGAAGAACCTCTTCACTTCACCATTATTCTTCAGGTTCTCTCGTTCTTTCAGAGTCTTTAACAAATCTCCGTGCTGCTTTCTCAAAAGATTCAGGATCTCCTGTGTGTTTGGGATCTCTTTTGTTTCTGGGTATTTTCTAGACTTCTTTTCATTTACTCTTGTCTCCGTTTCCTTCTCTTGATTACTGAGGGAGTCATGGTTGGGGTTTGTTTTCTGAGGAGGTTCAGGAACTTCACTTGTTTCATCCTTCACTGTGTCACCTTCCTGACTCATCTCTTGACTTGACTCCTGACTGTCACTTTGTTGAGGAGAGATAATGATCTGAAACAGCTTTCCATCCAGATGATCAACGAGCTCAGACAGAGCCAGTGTGCTGTCAGTTTCCTCCTCAACTAATGCACCTTTCCTGAAAATCACTTTATTAAATCGCCCATCACGCCTCAGTGCATCTTTCACTTTTTCCCCTTTCACTGCATATACACACACATAGTCCACATTTTTTTTCTTCAATTCGTTGTCTCTCAGCACCATACGGATATTTTCCTCTCCCCTCGTCTTGATGTAGAAACGAACCAAATTTTCAGGTGAGAGAAGAGCGAGTTTCTGTGTATTCACTGTGCCACTCTTTCCCCCTGATCTGATAAAGCTGATGTCCAGAAGTTCATCGTCATCGAGCAGACTGCAGGGGAAATGTGGTGCCACAGCAGCTCTGGTCATTTGCTTTCTCTGAATAATGATTTCCTTGTTTTCTTCCTTTTTACAGATGGCTCTAAAAAACTTGTTAGTTTGCAGTGTCTGCAGGATGGTCACAGGCCTGTTACAGGACACTATATATGGTCTATTGTTTTTGTATTGGAATCTCAAGATGTGTCCATGGCTTTCTGTTTTCTGTCAACAAGTTAAAAACAACACTGAAATAGGTGAAACATATTGGATATTATAGATATAATATTCTACTAAATGAATTATCATTCAATAATGATGAAAATTTTGAGTGACTCACTATCTGAGTTGCTTTTGTGTCCAAGCCACTCTTCTCTCCCTCCTCTTTACAGTTGTGGAACATTCTTAAAAAGAGTGATCTGTTTTAGTGATTATAGTGTTGTTGGTGAACCTGTCCTGGGCCAGAAAGGCCCAAAGGAAACTTATATTATCTCACACAACATTTATTTCATTCACAAAAATGGCCTTGCATGGGACTTCCGGTGGCGCAATAGGGATGGCACACGCCGGAAAGTTAAGCTCCATCTTATTTTTGCAATAAATCTCGACTCACACAACCAGTTCAAATATAAATAGTTTTCAGAATGAGTACGTCAATGAGATATAAGAATGCATCTAAAAATGAAAATACCCGAGAAAGAGAGGACAAAAAACGATCACCTAGACCTGCTAGGCAAGCTAAAGTTAGCCCGCGCCTGAACTTTCTGAAGTGATGGACGAACTGAAATCGCTAAGAAAAGAGAATCGAGATTGGCATAAACAAACGAAAATATCATTGACAAAATTAAAGACTTCAGTTGAGGATCTGAAATGCAAAATGCATGATTTGGCCCTGTTTTGCTGCATCAGGGTGTGGCCAGTTTGCAGTCATAGAGGGGAAGATGAATTCCCAAGTGTATCAGGATAATGTGAGAATGTCTGTACGCCAACTGAAACTCTGTAGAAGTTTTGAATGTTTAATGAGTGTGTTTAAAAAAAAAACATGAAAGATCAGAATTTGTTTGTGTTGTTATTTTAGGTACATTATATTTGTCAATACTTGTGACTTGCTGATAAAGATCAGATTACAATTAATGACAAATGAATGCAGAAAACTAAGATTCCAAATGGTTGACCTACCTTTTCTTGCCACTGAACCTTTTACCTGTAATATATCTCACAACTGTATTTTTCTGTACTTTACCGGTTTTCAACATATACAGTTGCATCTCAATTAATTAGAATAAATGTTTTTCAACTTGAATTAAGTTTATTTCAGGAATTCAATTTAAAATGTAAAACTCACATATTATATACTGTAGATTTATACAATCTATATAAATAACTGACACCCTGCATGTGGAGGGTAAGACACAAAAGGTCATTGTTAAAAAGCTGGCTGTCCACGGAATTCTGTATCCAAACACTATAACAGAAAGTTGAATGGAAGGTAAAATGTGCACAAGCGACAAGGATTGTGAAACGAAGCCCATTCAAAAATTTAGGGGAGATTCACAAGGGTTAGACTGCAGCTGGAGTCCATGCTTCAAGAGCCACCAAGTACAGACGTATCCAGGACACAGGCTACAACAGTCGCAGTCCTTGTATCAAGCCACACTTGTCCAGAGACAGTGTCACTGTAGTGCTGGTCCACTGAGTTTTATCAGGTCCAAGGTCAGCGCAGCATCTATCATCAAGTCTTTATCCCTATATTCATTTTAAAATATATATCCCTATATTCATTTTTTATACTTTTGTGTCCACCCTCAATAGTATATACATATCTTCTTCTATACATATAATAAAACTGTAATGTTGGCGTGTTTGTACATTGAAGATATTTGCGAAAAAATATTTGGGGCAGACATATTTGGGCAATTTTTGTATGTCTGTGCAGGCATCACGTACAAACTACTTAATTAATTTTAAAGGGGTTTTTAAATGTGTATTTGGCTGAGCTTGAGATAAAATACAGGAGTTGTTTCATCGCAATCGACCCACAGGAAGAGAAGATGTGGTAAAATTAATATAAAATAATAATAATAAAAAAAAAAGGGTACTTTCATTACCACAGATGGTGCTCGACGTATTCTAAACTTGCTAATAACATATAAATATCATAACAAAATTAACCTTTAAAAAAATCATTAACTCATATCAAAATTCAACAGATGGCGCTGTAAATTTTTTAAACGTACATACGGGTATTATATGTGTACTTATGCCTCATGAAGCCAACACACAAAGACTTTTAATGTTTGAACTGATCACATCAGTGTGTATCTGGTGTGTGAGAGATAAGTGTGTGAGAGCTGTGTGTAGTGTCTGGGTGGAAGGAATCAGTTTTGAGGAGAGAGAACATGGGTCTGAGTGCTGTGTTTCATTTCACAAGAGATTTATGGAGTTTTAACAAAGTAAAACTCAAAAAAAGTAAACTCTTTATTTTGTGTTTATAGATTTGAGAATTGAGACAGTTCCTGAAACATGTTTAAACATTTGGGAATAAAAGTGTAACAGAAATTTACAGTGGATCAAAATAAAGCTCACTTGTATTTGTTGCTTGTTATCTGTAATTGAACAGTTTGTTTTTCGGGATTAATGCACTCAGCTCCTCCAGCTTCCACCTGAAGTGTGTTTCAGACCTGTGGTAAACACAGAACAGCAGAAATCTGCCTCGGTACTCATTATAACATAACTGTTGTTTACACTAATAACCATTATTGAGGTCTAAAAGACATTAGAATCTGTAAAAAGATAGTTTTGTACAATAGCCTAGAAAAAAAAAACACTTCCTTTAAATAATTGTGTACGTATTATCTAAAATAGTTTCTCTTAACGTCAGTCGTGTTGGACGGGTCTTAAACAGCTCCAGCACATTATCTCACAGTAATGAAGTAGAGCCCCACCCTAAAACACACCTCTGACTAACCTGATGCCGTTATAGAACACGGTCCCAATAAGGTCACATGACCTGAGTGGTGGCAATGAGAACTTGTTTCTGAATTTGAACTGAATACACCACAGGTCCCCGACTACAAACATGAACTACAACTCCCAACACAGCACAACACTCCACCAGCAGGAACACACCCACGAGTTCAAATCTCACACACACACTCACAAGCCCGCGCAGTTATTTGGCACTTCTCTTTTTTTAGTTTCTCTCTCCCCTCCGTGTGTGTGTGTGTGTGTGTGTGTGTGTGTGTGTGTGTAGTAAACTCTCAGACTCCTGTATTAGTGTGACTGACCCGTTGGACCTGTAGCTGTGATTCTGGTTCCTGGTGTTTTCCCTCACTGAGAGTGTCGGTTCTGTCTAATCCTCTGTCTGGTCCTGGTCCAGGTCCGACCTCCTGTTTACTGACTGAACCTTTAACTCATCTTACAGATTGTTTTAATAAACTCAGTAAAGATCTCACTGACACTGCGTCCTGTATCTGTCTTCCTTTCCTCACTACACTTCATTTCACACACACAAAACAGGCAGGGTAAAAATGATCCAAAACCCACCTGTTTCAAATTTCTGCTTATTTTAAGTAATAATCTCTAATATTTAACTCTAAAATGCTCATAGAGGAAGAAGTTAAGAATTAAAACCTTTTACTTTAATAAATCACTCTGTGCACACTCATGTCTAATCTACATTTACTTTAATACTCATCATTCGGCTAACAACCTGTGCTAAGCTAACACTGCTAACTAATTATGCTTATCCTCTTATTAATTTTAAAATCTTTTTCTTAAGAAGACTCTCAGCTAACAGTTACACCAGTTGTTTCTCCGCCATGAGCTGATAAACTCGGCTCCACAGTGACTTACAGTAAACATTAATGTAATAAATATATTTTCTCTCTCACCTCGGAGATGAAGCGCCTCAGGAGTTTATTTACCTCAGACTACTGCCGAGAAACGGAGCTCGCGCTCAAACCGCCTTCCTAGAGCGCGAAAAAATACTGCGCGCTGATTGGCTGCCCCTCCCTTCTCCTGTGTGGAAACGTCTGGAAAGTGGGGTTGCCAGAGTGGACGGGTTTCCGCCTACTTTTCATGACTTTAGATTTTATTTAGCCGGGCTTTTTTTTTTTTTTTTTACCTTCCGAACATTTAGTAAACACAACAATTTCATGACAGGATAACCGATTAAATATTATTATTATTATGCTGCACGCATATTTGTTTGTGTGTGTGTGTGTGTGGTAATAAAGTTGCCTGTAGAGTGAGAGGATTAAAACGCACAGCACCTGAAACTGTTTATTTGAGGTATTTCAAAAAGTGCAAATACAACAACATGTCAAATGTAATGTTCCAGTGAGATGATGATGTCAGTCAGAGTGAAAGTGTTTAAACAGATGTGTAAAGTCACAGTGTGTAAAAGATAAACACTCCAGGTTTACTGTAAAGATCTGTCATGTGTGTGAGACTTTTTTTTACACAACAGGTACCTGAGCGCTCAACACTCCGTTAGCATAGTTAGCTTGTCAGGTCTAGTGTAAACAGACAGAAGATCTCACACACACACACACAAGCTAAATATTTACCATTCTCACTGTCATGTAATAACTGCTTATTTTATACTTATGCATTAGCTACCCCTCACACACACACACACACACACAATGTCTCTTCAGAAAGTGAAGTAGTGCAATATGGTAGTCTACGATCCTTCAGACTTGTTCATACGTCGTCGAAGATGCGAGATCGAGACCCAGAGGTGGAGAGATAACCGTACCTACAGAGACACAGAGATGAACGTAGTGTTTAGTGAGATCAGAATTAGGCAGAGATCCAGTTTAATATGATAAACCCACACACACTCTTCATAGACACACGTGGGTTAGTGTGAGGCCGTGTCCACCTGTAGCTGGGTCTTTTTAAAAAAGGTTTTCTTTGTGTTTTTTCCTTTCATCCACATGCAAATGCAGTATTAGTCGTTGAAAATGGCACTTTTGGAAAATTCCTTCCAGGGTAAAGATTTTGGATGAACTACGAAGCTCACTGCTGCTAGTGATATGGAAGAACCGGTAATGACGTTTTGTCGAGGCTTCTGATTGGCCCCCTGTTGATTAGGGACGCTCCTGGAAGAACTTAACAGGGTGTTTTGCATTTTCATGTGGACAAAGATATTTTTAACACCTGGGTCGTGTGGACAGAAGTAAACAAACAAAAAGAAATAGATAAATCTCAGTTTTTAAAAATTCCCGGCTACGTGTGGACACGGCCTGAGATCGAGATGTGATGGTGTGGTGTAGCCGTTACTCCGTAAGTAAAAGTGTCAGTCATTTACACACTGTGTCGTGTGTGTGTGTGTGTGTGTGTGATAGAACATGGGGCACATCACTCGTTCTCTTGCAGCAGAGTTATGCAGGTTAGTGTGTGTGTGTGTGTTCGCGCGCACGTGTGTGGCTCAAACACACTTCCTGTTCTCCACTTCCTGTGTATCGACATCTCCGTTAAAATCCAGCGCTTCAACATCCTGCAGGAGCTCAGTCCGATCACTCTGTCCTACACACACACACACACACACACACACACACACACACACACACACACACACAGTATGGGTAAGACCTTGTTTTTGACACTGAGAGAAACAAACTGTGATGTTCTGGGGTTAATAACCATACTGCAGTAACTAGAGTGTGTGTGTGTGTGTGTATGTATACTGACCTCGTCTGCTAGGACTCTCACCCTCCCTGATCTCTGAGTACGCACTCCGACTCCTGGGTACATACTTCTCTCTCCACTCCTAAAACACACACACACACACACACACACACACACACACAATCACATGTCCACTGACTACATGCTCAGACTCAGACACTGTTTGTGTGTGTCGTACCCTTCTTCTGTTCTCAGAGTCCTCTGCTTTTTGTCTCTTTCTCCTCTCTGAAAGATAAAACAGAAAGTCGTGTGATGTAGCAATAGAGAGAAGCAGCATGAAGGACAGAGGGAGTGGAGGAGTATGAGAGACGCAGGAATGTTGTTAATAAGTACCTCTGCGAATAAGTTCTTTCCCTTCATCCACGAGGTCAGAGGTCAAATCACTGTCACCCATAAACTGCTGAAAACCCAACAGGTTCAGACACCTTGTCCCCAAACTGAGAGAGAGACACAGAGACAGAGAGAGACACAGAGACGGAAAGAGATTATATAGCATTGAAAAGCTCTACAGTACCAAAAATTTAGTCACTGCCACAACACATAGCCGTCACACGCTAACATAACTTATAATCAAACAAAATTCACCAAATTAGCAAAGACACTAAAACTTATAATAATAAGTAAGGGATATTGTTATTTACATGAGTGCTTTTCCTATTCGCTCTGAATTTGAATGAAATAAGAAAAGTTCCCTTTGATATTACTAATAATGTATGAGAAGAAACACCATTTTCATGAGTTTAATATTTATCACCCCCAAAATTTTGACAATAACAGGGATAGCCCCAAATAACAAAAATTGACAATGTCAGTAGCGGGTGTTTCCACCATTTGCCACAGTGACAGCTTGACAGCGACGTCTCATGCTCCGCACTAGCC
Source organism: Heterobranchus longifilis (assembly GCA_028570985.1). Lineage (NCBI taxonomy): Eukaryota > Metazoa > Chordata > Actinopteri > Siluriformes > Clariidae > Heterobranchus > Heterobranchus longifilis. The sequence continues at coordinate 17,716,724 of JAOVVB010000029.1, forward strand.
TCATGATGTTGTTCTGGGGCAATGCGTTCCACTCTTCAACAAGATCACGTGGGGGTGGGGTACGATCACCCAGTCTCTGCTTTAACTGGTCCCAGACGTGCTTTATGGGGTTCAGGTCAGGTGACATTGATGGCCAGACCATATGAGGAACTCCAACTTCCTGAAGTCAAGCTGTGACAATTCTGCCACGATGTGGTGGAGCATCATCATCCATGAAGGCAAAGTTGGGGGTGTGCTGGCGGAATTGGGGGATGATGATGATGTGATGTCTCTGAGGTAAGAACGTGCAGTGACTGGGCCATGTACAATAACCAAATCTGTTTTGCGCTGACTGGTGATGCCTGACCAGACTGTTGTACCTCCTCCACCAAAGCAAACCCTGGGGACCATGTTGATCTCAGCGTATCGCTCACCTCGCCTTCTCCAGCAACGCTGACGACAATCACGACTATGACGACCACTGCTGCACTGTCCAGGTCACATGGTCTTGTGTCTTGGTGTCAGTGGAGTCGCCTGCAACGGTCATCTGGGATTTAAGCCAATGCAGTGGAGTCGGTTGCGAATGGTTTGTCTGGAAACCCTAGTACCCCTCGCATCTCATGAACGGGCCTGCAGCTGTGTGGCAGTTACATAACGATGTCTGAGTGCATACTGTAGGTCCTTAGGTACTGGTCATCGTTGCGGTCTGTCACTTGTGAAGCTCCACTTCTGGGTCTGTCATGAACTCTGCCAGTAGTTCTGTGTCTTGATGCAAGTGTGCTGATGACACTTTGAGACACACCAAGTTCACAAGCGACATCTGACCGCCTGCCTCCGACCCGAAGGCGCGCCATGGCCAGATGGCGCTGCTCGTCCGTTAAGTGACGTCGTGTGTTCATGACTGATTAAATGATAAACTTGAAATGACTTACAGACAATACCAGCTTTTTATACCCACAGAATGTTGAAATTGATGCCACATTGAAAAAGATTGTCTTTTGGGATTGGGCCCAGTATAAGGCACACCTGTACACAATGAGACCATTACATGGAAAACACAAAATCAGGTGTCTATCACCCCAATACAATCACCTCACTATTCCAAACACTGTATTTATGACATTCACTAAGTCTCTCATAATTTCCCGAACTTATTGTGAGTATTAGTGTATTAGTCTATGTTAGAGTCCCCTTATATTCACCTAAATGTCTGTGTTCTTTTACTTTATACACATTTACTTATTTTTACTCTTTTTATACTATTCTGTTGTGTTTTTCTTCTGTCTACTCCTGTTATTTTTTTGTGACTTATTTCTAAGCTTTGGCAATATGAATTAGTGTTGGGTCGATCAGGAACGATTCGTTCTTTTTGAATGAGTCTTTAACGTGATTCAGAAGAACGAGTATCTCAGAGAGTAACCCGGGGGGATCTGACTATTGAAACTGTAACATTTCATTTTATTTTTGATAAAAAGAATGAAACAAACTAAATGACTCATAAAAAGATCCGTTCATTGTGATAAACGAGATTCAAAAAACCGAGTCACTAAAATGATTCAAACTTCCCATCACTAATACGAATGTAAATATTTGTCACACCAATAAAACACTTTTGGTTCTTGAGAGAGAGAGGGAGAGAGAGAGAGAGAGTTATTTATGATGTAATTAAAGTTTTATAATTGCTTTATCAAATTTTTGTTAATTTTCCTTCCAATTAAGGCCTTTAGCACTGAACAGGGAGAGAGAGAGAGAGAGAGAGAGAGAGAGAGAGACAGACAGATAGAGATATTATTTAATACCCTCAGTGTTTAAATCAGCATCAAGATAAAAAGACCTTCCCAGCAGCGTGTGACTGATGGTGCTTATAATTAGTAACCAGTGTAACCATCTGTCCAGTGACACAAACTTTAAAGCACTTTTATAAGATGAGAGAGTCTGAGAAATGCAGAAATGTAAACTGAAACATCTCACTGACATGAGGCCTGGAGAGCGAGTCAGTGGAACTAATTCTTTAATTTGATTAATTTTATTCATTTGATTTATGTCCACTGAATCAGAATCAGGTAACTGAACAGACAGTGGCTGTCATGGAGTTTAGTGGCTGAATACATCAGTGAGTTTACCCATTAGTTATGTGGTGTGTGTGTGTGTGTGTGTGTTACCTGAAGTAGGTGGCGATGCAGAGCAGCACGATGAGCATGGGGTAATAAATATAAAACCCGTTAGCAATAAAGGACAAAACCTGCATCGATCCCATGATCTGAAACAGACAGAGAGAAGGAGTGTGTGTTTAACTGTTATCTGTGTGTGTGTGTGTGTGTGTGTGTGTGTGTGAGTGTGTGTGTGAGACAGACTCACCGATGTGTATGATGTCTGTTGTCTGTCCTGGTGTGAGATGGTGGAGTCCATATGAATCACACCCAGAAAATTCAAACACAGTGGTGGTGTGAGGCGACAAAACAACCTACACACACACACACACAGATCAAACACCAGACAAGATAATCCTAAATAATATTTTTGTTCTCTGACGGGTATTGTGTGCGTGAGTGTGTATATAGGACTGTGAGTGAGTGATGTGTGTGTAAGTGTATAGGAGTGTGTGCGTGAGTGTGTGTATATGTGTGTGTGAATGTGTGTGTGTGTGTGTCTGTATATATACAGTGAGGTCAATAAGTATTTGATCCCCCTGTGATTTTGCAGGTTCTCTTACTTAGAAATCATGGAGGGTCTACACTTTTCTGCATAGGTGCATTTCCACTGTGAGAGACAGAATCTAAAAAGAAAAATCCATAAATCACATTGTAACGAATTATTTGTGAATTACTGTGTCGAATAAGTATTTGATCACTTGCTTATCAGCCAGATTTCTGACCCTCACAGACCTGTTATTTTGCTTTTAAATAGTCCATATGCTTCTTACGGAGCCACTCCTTGGTTTTCCTGGCTGTGTGCTTT
>JAOVVB010000029.1:17786861-17800148 GCA_028570985.1 Heterobranchus longifilis
GGAAGATAGCAGCAGGAAAGATTTAACACGTTAATATCAGATCTATGAGGAAGAGAGCAAGAGAGTAGAAATAACTCTTTTATATATAAAATAATTCTAACAGTGAGCATTCCACAAGACAAGCAAAAATTTGTAATCCATTTTGACTAGAAAAACAAGCGAGTCTTGATATACAAGTACCAAGTATTATTGATCATTAGCACATATGCGCTACTTGTTTTGAAGTGTCACCAGTGGCTATTCTCTCTCTTACTGCCAAGTTGTGGTAATGGACTCCCATGCTCGGTCTCAGTAGGCGTGCGTCATTAGCATAGTCAACATCCGTGCGCATGTGTACTGTAACACTGTAACCACATGTGTGCATGAAAGCATCTTTTTTTTGTGTTTGTATTTGTAGGACAACTTACACACGCATGCACACACACCCACACACCAGTTTACTGAATAGAGACTCGCCTGTGCGAGGGTGTGTGTGTGTGTGTGTGTGTGTGTGTGTGTTTGTGTGTGTGTGTATGTGAAAGTCGTCCTACACAGCAGCTACCTTACCACACTTGTAGGGTTGGGTATTGTTTGGGTTTTTTTCGATACCGGTGCCAAATCGATAGTTTTAAAACGGTACCAGTGCCAAAACGGTGACTGAAGCCACAAAATGATGGTGGATGACTCAAGATTGTTACATCCATGTTACATTAGTATGTTAAAAATCGTTTGACCATTTGTTATCATGAATGCAAGATTTGCATTTTGCAATTAACATTACATTAGCCCACTACTAACCTGCGGAAAGGCTGCTGTCGTCATCATAATCGGTGGACTCCTTTTTGCTACAGTTGGTATGACTGACTGATATCCACACCGATAGTGCCAGCTGTTGTTCGCAAGCTGTCAAACATGGTGCATCCCTCTGCTTTTAAGTTTATTCCGTGTGCCCTCAAATGTTTCATTAGATTTCATGTGTTTCCCCCTTTACACGCAACTACTGTAAAACATTTGTCGCATGTCGCGGTGTCGGAATCCTTTCTTGTGAAATATTTCGGCATTTTAACGAAAGTTGTTTAATTTAGCAAGCCAAGATAGCGGTAGACCACCTGCTTCCATCAGAGCAAGTGTAACTTTAGTTGCTGCATTCACACGCATCTCGGATGGTCTCATTTCCTGATTATTTGTGCTTTTAATTTTTTTATCTAATCTAATAAACTTTTAATCTACAAAAATAAAATTGACAGTACCATTACTGCAACAATGTTTTGAATTTGTATTATCAAAGCTTTCCGAAGTTCTCAAGATTTTTCTAATTAAGGAAATAATTTATTATTAGGCACCGAAATTTGCGTTCTGTTTCGGTCCGGTACATACCGGTTATATAGGTACCGGTGCCGTATTGACACCGGTTTTCGGTACCCAACCCTAGTACACTATGCTCTCAGGAACTCTGGCTAACACAGTGACTGAGGTATTTGTGTTGAAGGCTGGTTCTTGACCTGAGTCAGTTTGTTCCTGTAGGTTCTCTGGCAGCTGGATGTCTTCAGGAGGAGTCTGAGACAACTCTCAGGTCATTTCTGTCTTGGTGACTCCTGCATCTTCTGCGCTTTAAAGGTCAGCGTGTAATTCTGTACACATAAATTAGATTTTTTTTCATTGAGCTAGTCTACATAAAGACCAGTCTGAGTACTTAAAATAATTCTTCCCTGCAGAGTATCTTCAGTCAGTTCCAGCAGAGTCGGGAGCGCGTCTTGCCCTCAGACTCGCTGCGTCACGCACTGGCCGAGACCTTTAAAGACGAGCAGCGATTCCAGCTGGGCCTCATGGACGACGCTGCCGAATGTTTCGTATGACGCTTTTATCTGATGATGAACTCCCTGCTTTTACATCACTAATCGTATCAGTCCACAAACTCTTTATCTTTTTTATTTAAACACATATTTTAAAATCTCATCTAATCTGGGTTTAGCTTTCTTCTGCTCTCATGTTCTACCAGAGACATGTCCAAATAACTGCATAAATGACTTCCAGTCTCGAATTTGCATTATATTCATTAACATATATTTCCACATTTCCAAGTGTAATGATTTTGTGTGTATTTAATTATATTCATTTATGTTTATAAGGCAACATTTGTTGAAAGCCAGGAAGTACAGTTATTTCACTGCTCACTTTCTTGCTATCATTTTTATCATTTTCTTTTATCATTTTAAATAAATGTAACATTGATGATTATATAATCTGTAAATGTTATAAGTGTACACCTCTGGTTGTCGCTCTGAGGGAACCTTTAGCCTTAAGACTCCAGAAGAGCAGGCTTTATTTCAGATTTTTAATAGAAACACTCAGGTTTGATCATGACCTCTTTCCACTCTGGGGTTTGGCTCTAAGAAGATCCCCTCTGGAACATGGTTTCTCCTTCTGATCCACGTATATAACAGCATTGTCTATTCTTTTTTTTTTTCTCCCCCCCTCTGTGCTGTGTGAGACAGGAAAACATTCTGCAGAGGATTCATCTGCACTTGGTGTGTGATTCGGGTGAAAACTGTACCTCCAGGTCCTGCATCACGCACCAGAAGTTCGCCATGACTCTGTACGAACAGGTAGAACATTAAACCTGTGGTCTAACAGCTACAGAAATTGTGTTTTCAGGAACCTTTCCAGGAACACCTTCAGGAACTCTTCAAACTTTTAGCTCTTGGGTGTTTGGGGGGTTTATTTTTGCACTGAATTGTGTTGATTGGTCAATTGTCAAGTGGTCGTAGTCAGAAGAAGAGTTCCTCTTTTATTTGTAATAAAGTTAATAATACTAAGGATTACTATCTTAATTAGAGTACTTGGTGTTTATTGAATATTAATGAAACACTATTGTTGGGACTCTGCAGTTTGTATGTCGGAGTTGTGGGGCGTCACTGGATCCCCTGCCCTTCACTGAGCTTGTGCACTACGTGTCCACTACGGCCCTCTGGTGAGCTCTTTACCACTGCAGCATGCTGCTCTCTGAAGAGCTTTCTCATACTCACAGTCTCAGCGATTTTATTACATCATTATGGTGTAAACGGGTTTCCCCGGGGATCATTAAAGGTCCTTCAGTATATTTCTCGTTGTCATAGCCCTCATCAAGTTTGCTTTTTTTTCCTGTTAAAATTCCTTACCTCTTGTCATCCCTTTGTTTCCTGTTTCCATACTTCCTTTTTTCCTACAACATGGTTATGAAGCTAAATGCATTTTCACATTAGGAATAATTGATTTGTACTGTGCTCTGGAACTATGATCCAGGGGCCCTAATGTGAAAACGCCCAAAAAAGCTTTAACGCTTATCCCTAGAGCACTGAAAGCACGGTTCTCCTGACAGTGTGACGTGAACAGGAGAAAGGATGCACTAGAAAATTCTCTTTGGTTGTGATCAGGAATTTGTAGTTTAATGGATAAAATTACACAATTAATGTTGAAATTATTTGTCCCAAGTACATCACTTGTGTGTGTGTGTGTGTGTGTGTGTGTGTGTGTGTGTGTGTGTGTGTTAGTCAGCAGGTGGAGCGTGTGTTGGAGAGGACGGACAGATTGCGCTCTGATATGTTCAGTGAACTGCTGCAGGCAGCAAACACCATCGGAGATCTGCGCAACTGCCCTGTACGTCTCACACCTTCCTTACAGACACCTATTACATAGCGTGTGTGTGTGTGTGTGTGTGTGTGTGTGTATGTGCAGTTTTGATAATGCAGCTTTGAAATTAATTATTACTTTTTAAATAAAAACATTCCCTAATTGAAAGATTTATTTTATTGCTTTTTTTTTTTATTATTTTTGAGTCGTTTTATGGTTTTGTTTAATTTTTATTTGTTGTTTGTTATTTATTAATTTAAATTAACACATGTTACCTTTAAATGTGCTGAAAGTAGCCCCTCACAGTCCATTCCAGAACTTTTACATTTATCTTTTGTAAAAGTTCATGTGTATGAGAAAGCGGGACGCCTCTGTGAGCAGAACATTTTATTCAGTATATCTTTTTTTTTTTTTTTTTTTAACACTTACCCTCCACCCTGTAAACTTAAAATACATTAAATGCTGAAGTGCTGAACGCGCCTCTCTGCCGGAGCGTTAATCCTGCAGTGTAATCTTAAGACTGGGACGTAAATTAACAGTGCAGGAGCACACTGTCATGCTCTAAGACACACACACACACACACACACACAGTGTGTATCTGCTGATTCAGGCCTGAGCATGGACTCTGTGCCAGTGATGACATAACAGCAGGTCATGTGACGTTCTATATTTACTGTAGCTCTCCAGGGGACGACACGTGTTCCTGAGGACCTTTAAGCCTGTGTCTGTGGATTTCACTGCAGCATCACCTCATACTGTATATACATACACCCATAAATACACATTTATAAATACATATACATAGCCATATACCTAGACATATACACATTTGTATACAGTAGACACACATATACATATAAATGAGCTCCAGAGCAGTGATCTCCCCCATAACAAACTAAAAAGCATGCAGATGCCCTGCTGTACTGTACTGTAAGTATTCGAACTATAGAATATCTGGCTGTTATTAAAGGGCTGGTAACATTACAGACTCTGTTATATTTTCACAATCAAGCATTATGTTCATATGTGTGCTCGGTGCAACAGTGCAGTAGGACGATGGTCCGCCCCTTATTTCACCACATACTGTAGGGATGAAGAATATTCCAGTTGAAATCCATAAACATTTTTATAAACCTTTAGAAATTCGATGATCAGTACAGCTTATGTCAGGCAAGAGAAGTGTATTTTTGTTTGTCCTCTCACCTCTTGAGAATCTACCACAAGTTCTCAGTGGGATTAAAGTTTGGCGAGTTTCCTGGACATGGACAGCGCCCCTGGAGCAGATAGGGTTAAGGGCCTTGCTTAAGGGCCCAACAGTGGCAAACTGGTGGAGCTGGGACTCGAACTGCAAACCTTTCATTATAAGTAACTCAATGCCTTAGCCCTCTGAGCCACCACTGCCACCACTTATGCCTTATGCCGAGGAGTTCCATCATGCTGGAAAAGGCATTGTTCATCACCAAACTGTTCTTGGATGGTTGGGAGAAGTTTCTCTCAGAGGATGTTTTTGTACCGTTATTTATTCATAGCTGTGTTCTTATACCAAATTGTCTAACCCTTGTTCATCTGATCATTCTGATTCACACACATTCACATTTCATACAAACTTAAATAATTCTTTTGATTGTGTAAAGCTCCTTTGCGACAATGACAATTGTTAAAAGCGCTGAATTGAATTGAATAACGTCACTGAGCAGATCAATAAACTGGACATTTCTGATCTCGTGAAAGACCACTCACACTGATGCTACAACACAATACGATTGGCTGTTTAGTTTATCAGTCCCAATTTGTACCATTCTTCAGTTACATCGCAGGAGCCGTCCTCTAGTGCTCAGAGACGGCCTCTAGTGTTCGGTATCACAGCAACAGCAGACTAAAAGACAAGCAGTGCATTGGAAAAGGGTGTGTAAAAATGTGTGAATAATTTAATAATTAAAGAAACAAGTGGAAGAAATATACTGTACTGCCTTTACTGAAGACCTGCAGGTGTCACCACTGCGTACTCATATTCCTGCACATACACACACACACACATAGTGAATTAATGACCTTCATCTAAGTAATTAGAAATCACACTTTCTGTCAGGACTGAGATTTACTGAAACTGGACTTCTCAGGATAATGAATTCTGTGAGATTTCCAAGGTCATAATTATAAGATTAAAGGCGTTCGCTCTATCATCTGGAGATGACGAGTTTAATTCTGATCCAGTCTGATCATTTTGATTTGTACACATTTCTAGAATTTTCTTTTGATTGTGTAAGGATGCTTTGCGACAATCACCATTGTTAAAACTATATAAATAAAACTTTATTGATTTGATTGATCCCAAAGCCGCAGGGGTTTTAGGCAGCAAGTGTTAGCCCATGCTCTAGGTGGGTGGGAGGGGGAGGGTTTAGCATACTTGCACTCGCACATAAATCGTGGCACCATTAGCCAATTATAGTGCTTCCTCTGAGTATCTGACCCCACCCCTGACACCACATGAGCGGTTGGCTGGCTCCGTGTGCCTCAGAGGAGGCATGTGGTTGTCTGTTTTCAGGAGTTTGTGTAACATGTGGAACGCTTTAAGATTGTGGGGATCGGCATGAACTAAATTATAGAGAAATTAGGAACAAAACCAAAATTAGGGCAGTGGTGATATCATCAAATATCTGTAAATTATTATTGTACTATTATTATTGTACATTGTAACATCAGTAAACATCTATGTTTTAAAATTTTCCCTTGCACATATTTATTTGATTTGACTTGCTGTATATTTTATTCCTTTTATTCTAATCTTTATATTTGCACATTATATTATCTGTACATTTTATTTTTATAAACATCATTTTTTTATATGGATTTGAATAGATTTAACTAAACCTTACACTTTATTGTACTTTCCTGGTCCCTGGCAGGCATGTAAGTGCTTCACTGCATGTCGCACTGTGTATGGTTGTGTATATGACAAATAAAATATGAATTTGAATTTGATGATACATGCATTTTTAATTACACACTATAAAAACTCAGACTATAAGTGTAAAATTTGCTATTATTTATAATTAGTGGATGATTTTATGGAGGAAAAAGTATGATAATGAACAGGAGTGTCTACGCTGCTCAGCATGTCCCTGTGTGACTTTTATTCTGCGTTCCTGCAGGGTGTAATCTCACCTGTGCTTCTGGTCCGCAGAGTAACTGTGGGCAGAGCATCAAGATCCGGCGCGTGCTAATGAACTGTCCCGAGATCGTCACCATCGGCTTCGTGTGGGACGCAGAACAGTCCGACCTGACCGAGGACGTGATCCGCTGTCTCGGCCCTCACCTCAACCTGTCGGGGGTCAGGACACACACATCACCCTGTCCACCAATCAGAATTCAGATCAGATGGTTCCATGTTACTTAACTTGTGTCATATGTTCTCCCCGCGTCAGTCTGGGTTTCCTCTGGGTTCTCCGGTTTCCTCCCATTTCCCAAACACATGGCAGCAGATGGATGAGTAGTAAATGAACGAGACATTAGCTAGTTGCCTCCTTTAGTCATCTCCACTTATAAACACCATCACAAATTATCATGATGTGATAGTCACATGTTCTTGTGAGGTTTTGCATGAAGTAGATATCCTCAGGACATTATAGACTCCTATGTGTAGTCATCACTCTGCTGATTATATATGCTCTTTCCAGCTTTTCTACAGAGTCACTGATGAAAATGCTAAGAAGCGAGAGCTTCACCTGGTGGGAATGATCTGCTACTCCAACCGCCATTACCTCGCCTTCGCCTACCACAGCAAGTCTTCCAAATGGGTGTTCTTCGATGACGCCACAGTGAAAGAGGTCTTTACTCACGTATTTATTCATGGTGAACTTTAATAACTGCACTGCTGAGCCTCGATTCTGTAGAAATAATCTCCTTAATAATTTGATTATTTGACTTATTACTTGACTTTCTGTTGTATTCAGATTGGCTCTAAATGGAAGGACGTTGCATCAAAGTGCATCCGAGGACATTTCCAGCCACTTCTTCTGTTCTATGCTAACCCAGACGGCAGCGCCGTGTCCAATGAAGATGCCCCCCGACAGACCACCATGTGCTCCCAGTACAAATCTGCCGTCAATGGGGAGGGGCCAGGTAATCAGGGAAGCAGCTTTAAACCCAGAATAACACCTCTATCCATTGTGACTCAAGGCATTTGTCCCATCACATGCTAGTCAACTTCTGTGTTCCATACAGCAGATGTGTGTACGCGTGTGTGTGTGTGCCAGATAAACAAAGTAGAGCTCAAGTCATTAACCAGGAGAAAGTTTCCAGTATTACTTCATCTCAAAATACACACAAAAGACACTAACTAACCCAAACAATTCAACACTGGGACGAAAAGACATTTCTCTCTGTTTTCTTAGCATTTGTATGGACATCATTTACTCTATAATTCCAATAATCATAAAACACACTTTGATTTAATTCTGATTATTTGGCAACCCTGTAGTTACCTGGGAAGAGGGCAGCATGGTTCCTGCCCCAGCTGCCCTCGTCAGTGCTTGTTGCAGTTCTAATTTTGACCACTAGGTGTAATCATGACTCTGAGGAACTGAATGGGGCAGTGAGCGCCCTGGACCAGCATTACACAACATGTAGACAGGCAAGCGAGTGAACACAGCACCAGCGTCCATCTGTCTCTCACACACACACACACACACACACACACACACACACACAGGCTTCAATACTGTTAGAGGTACTGTAATGAAGTGTGAGATGTGGAGTGTGAAGATGTCATGAAGGTAAATATGAGCTGAAAGGCTAATTTATAAATACAGTGCTCGATGTTTGCTCAGCACGACAACACACACACACACAAACACACAGATGAACACTTGCTGAGTTTATTGATTTAGCTGGAATTAGTATTGACTGAGTGTGTCTGCTTTATGAGGGTGAGTGTGTTCACTGCGGGCCTTTTGTTCTCCATCACAGCGGTTCTGCGCTAGAACTTCATCAGCTCGGCTGAGTATCCTGTTCAGTCTCCAGTGCTGAGACCAGTGCTGAGTGTTAAAGCTGTGTGTGAGCGCTGATGTTCAGAAAAAACACTTGTTTTACTCCATGATGAACTGTTTACCTCCATTTCTCCTACCTGTCCGAATTCCTTTCTTCCTACGTTCGCAGAGTCCACCTGCTCTCCTTCCTTTCCTCCATCCATCCTCTCTTCCATCACCACAGTCGTGTCTGTGTCTTAGTGTGTGATGACCTGGTGAGACTGGTTTGTAATGTTATATATTCATATTTAGGCATTTGGCAGACGCCCTAATCCAGAGCCACTTATGTTTTTATCTCATTATACATCTAAGCAGTTGAGGGTTAAGGGCCTCGCTTCAAGGGCCAACAGTTGCGACTTGTTGGCTGTTGGGTTTGAACCTGGGATCTTTTGAACCATATTCCAATGCCAAAACCATAAGATTTTGAGTTTAAGAGTGTTTCCTTTAGAGAGAGCATTTCCGGTCTGTTGTGATGAGACGCGAGTGTTTCAGGTGGATGTTTAATGGCGGCTCCTGACTGGACTTTTTGCTAAGCTCGCTCCTCCACTTGCTGAGCACGCTGCAGTCTTTCTGCTGAGCCCAGAGCTGGCAGCTGGTCCTCACCCGTGTTCATGTGCCAGTGCTTTCATCAACATTTTTTTCGCTCTCTGTGTCCTGGGATGCCCTCAGAGTTTCCCAGTTTAACCCTCTACTGACTCAGAGCTTTTTATGATGAACTGGAATGTAACAACGATGTACATGACCTGGCCAAAAACTAATAACTAGAGTTCCTTTATCTCTAACGGATGCAGTCAGGAGCTTCTCATTTCTTACACAGTACACGTGTGAGAAGACGTGTCCTGTGGTTGTGAAAAAGACATTACTGAAAGGTCCTTCATTTGGAAATCAAGCTCTCAAAGTCTGGAGGATGAAAGAAGAGGCACAGAATCCAAGCTACTTCAAGTCTAGTGTGAAGTTTCCCCAGGTGGTGATGATTTGGGGTGTTGTTTCATCTGCTGTGTTGGTCCACTGTGTTTTCTCAGGTCCAAAGTCAACACAGTGTCTACCAGAAGATTGTGGAGCACTTTGTTTCCATCTGCTGACGAGCTTTATGGAGATGCTGAGTCAGCAGGTCTTCTCTACTCACACTACCAAACCACCACTAACTGGTTTACAGACCGTGATATCACTGTGACTGATCAGCCAGACGACTCACCTGACCCGAACCCTATAGAGAATCTCTGGGTCATTGTGAAGAGGAAGAGGAGAAACAGCCGACCCAACAATACAGACAAGCTAAAGGCTGCTATTAAAGCAACCTGGTCTTCAGTAACGCCTCAGCAGCACCACAAGCTCTGAGAGCTTGCTTACTAAGTGGATAAATGAACATAATTTTCAGAATTTCTGTATTGTAAAGCATTTTTCTTTAGTAATATTCTAATATTGCAGGCCTTGCAGGACTTTAATTTTCATTAACTGTACTGTAGGTTATAATCATTGACATTAAAGCAAACAGAGCCTGAAATATTTCACTTTTCTTGTAATGAATCTTGAATGTATGATAATGCCACATTTTAAATTGAATTATGAAATAGAATCCGTTTTCCACAATTTTGTAATTTTTTTGCTGCACTATGAAAAGAGACGTCACGTCTTTACTGACCTGAGATCATTTACACGTGAGCATGTTTAGCACGGCAGCAGGAGTAGAGATTTCCATAAGGAGTAATGTACGGTATGGTCACGTGACATAGAGTGTGTGATGTGGTTCAGCTCACACATGTGATCCTGTGGTTCATTTATTTTAATTCTTTGCTCCACATGTGAAACTCCTCATCGCTCAGTTTACAGCCCCCTAGTGGTTATTAGACGTATTTACAGCTCAGTGTTTTATAGCCTCGGCATGTTTACGGCTTTTATCTTTACGTTTTAACAGTTATTCTTTAGTTTTATGATGATGACTTTTATGGCATTTTATATAGTTTGTGTCTCCCTTCTTCATGTCCTCTCCCTCTCTCTCTCTCTCTCTCTCTCTCTCTCTGACTCATCTATCTGCCTCACACTGTTTTCACTTGTCCATTTTATTCACATCAGACTGTCAGCACTCACACACACACACACACACAACAAAATATGATTTATAATTTTTTTAACTCCACTCCTCTGTGTATGTGTGTCTGTATGTGTGTGTGCGTGTGTGTGTGTGTGTGTGTGTGTGTAGGCGATGCCATTATCTCAGGGCTGAAGAGACTTGATGGAGGGAGAGAGGCTGCAGCGTCACTGCGCAATAATCACAAACACACACTGCAGGCAGCGAGCCGACGTAAGACACACACACAAACACACACACACACACAGAAATTACAATTCAGGATTATGAACACATGCTGCGTGTGCTTTCAATATTAAAGCATAGACTCTCCTACTGGAAACAGATTAGATTAGATTAGATTAGATTAGTGTGTGTGTGTGTGTGTGTGTGTGTGTGTGTGTCCTAACTGAATAACACAGGAATTAATGTGAAATGTTTTTGGAATCTTCTCCTGTGCAGTAAAGTGTTATCCCGACAGTCTGAGAGAGACTGGCCACGGAGCCGAGAGAGCGAGACGAGAGACGGAGCGAGTCCATCGCAGGGCGGACTCACTCCAGCACCGAGGTACACACACACACACACACACACACACACACGCACACAAACGTGGATCTCAGAGATTCGTGATGAAGGTGTCCTTGGGTGTGTGTGTGTGTGTGTGTGTGTGTGTGTGTGTGTGTGTGCGGCGGTGCCGAGCATCGTGTCCTCTGCAGAAGGTCGGTGTAAGAGTGAGCAGCAGGGTTCAATGTGCTGGCACACGTCCAACACCGCACACACACACACACACACACACACACACCATCTGTGTCCTGAACACGGGCCGAGCTCACACACACTGGGAGCTCCACACTTTTTATCTTAAACTAAATGAATCACAGAATCTGAGTGAACTGATATCAGGTGAGATGATCCTGCAACACCTTCAGCTTCAGCCAGACTCTGTGTGTAAACTAGCGCATGCGCTACAAGTGTATGTTAAACGTGCTGAGTGGACACATTTGTCCTGGTTTCTCTTTAGACCTGACCTATCCGGGGTGTCTGGCTCCATCTGAGAACGGCCACCGCTCGCATCCTGACCAGAGAACGCTGAGAATGTCCCGCCCGGACCGCTCGGATCGATCCACCCCCCATGCCAGCACGCTCGGAGGTTTGTGTGGAAAGCCCAAGCCGTCGTGGCGTCCTGTGCGTGAAGTCCTGAACGTGGACAGAGTCCTGAGCGACCTGGAGCACCGGAAACAGCAGCAGCAGGCTAACGGGAGCCCGCGCTGTAATCGTCGCCAGGAGAGGGCGCCGTCTGAGCGCAGGCCACGAGGACTCATGACCATCTACGAGGACGAGACGAGGCCGGAGACAGAGAGCCGCAGTTCTCAGGAGTCTCGGAGGGACACGGCGGGCGGCAGCAGGGCCATCTCCGGAGCGGATCACTGGACCATTCAGAGGACGGAGTCGGGGTACGAGAGCAGCGACAGGCTAAGCAGCGGATCCGCCAACGCCGACTCACCGGGAGTGGACAACCTGCTGGGGAAGGACACGCGGGGGACCGAGGCTCAGCAGCTCAGGTAGTGAAAACGTCCAATCAGATGACCTTCTCCAGGTGTGTTCTCCAGGCACCTGTACTAATGAGGACTGTGGGAAATATTTCCCAGTAAACACCTGACTTGTCCTCACTGTCCCTGTAGTTTAACACCACATGTGATTATTTATTAAAGTAGTTTCACACTTAATCCAGGTGAATTTTCTTAATGTTTCAGGGCTCCAGCGCACACACATGGACGTGTGGACGTTAAAAATGAGGCAGTCCGCTCACCACTGATTCACTGTGAGTACACACACACACACACACACACACACATACACACACATACATACACACACATATAGAACAGATTGTTTTGAACAGATGTTCATTTACTATAAAGAGTCTGTGATTCCAAACATTACATGATGAAGATAAGTGTTTGTGCGTGTGTGTGTGTGTGTGTGTGTGTGTGTGTCACAGGACTGTTGCAGATACAGTACTCACATTTACCACTAACTTCCTTATACATTATGTTCAGGGCTGGACTGGGACTAAAAAACGGCCCTGGCATTTTTGTCCATAGCGGCCCACCATGATTATTTAAACAATATGCTGAGGCATATGACACATCAAAGGATATACAGTATGCGCTCACTGTTTTGTTTCAAACATTAAACCACAGTATTGTTATTATACAGTCTTTTATTACTCTCATTACAATACTCAGACTTGGAAGAGAAGGCCACAGTGACAAAATTCCCACCTTGTAGCAAAATTTATCATCAAACAAAACACTGCTTGAGATGTCTTTAGACAAGTGTTTAATAATCTGATGCTCCAAGATGGCGCCGGTGAGGTCGGCTGCCATCACGACTGCTCCAACCACCTTTTCTTTGTTTTTGTTCTTTAAGTTAGTTTTTACCGTTTTAAAACCAGTCAAATTACCACCATTGAGTACATTAGTTATGATAGAGACACTCTTGTTTCTATTGGTATACAATGTACTCAGGGCCAGGATAAAGTTCCAGAGAGACATTCGGGACTGCAATCTCCTCTGCTTCACCGAGACATGGCTGAACCC
>JAOVVB010000030.1:12990-27926 GCA_028570985.1 Heterobranchus longifilis
TGTTCTGAGAGTACTCAGAGACACTACACTGGTGAAATTCTCTTACAAATAAAATCACACTGGATCATTTTACAAAACAATTTCTTCTCATTTTCAAATGCATTTATTTAAAATGTTTAATTTTAGTTGTATTTGTTCCTTGTAACATTTCTACCAACATTGCTACCAATAATGGCTATAAATAAAAATATATATAAATACCGAAATATAGTGATTTGGAGTGACTCAGCAACAGCACTTACAAACATTAGTACAGTTATTAGTACTTTATTACTAAGGATTTTGACTTTTTTCCACAGAAAAGAGACTTTCTCCCTGTTAGCTAACTCAAGCATAATTAGATGGGAGCAAAATGTCCCTTTCCTCTGGACCGCAGCCCAATCAGGCATCCGGGAAAACGAGAAAGCGGTCAGCCTGGTAAAAAAAGCAATTATAAAAGTAATGTTGAGGTCAATATCAAATTATCAAAGTCAGAGGGGGAAAGGTATAGTGTGGAGAAAGGCAAAACAAATATGTCAACAGAAGTGGAATAATGAACCAAAAAAGGATGAAGTAGAAGTGATGAGGGGGAAATGAAAAAAGAAAGTATTAATTATAGAATCAGACATAGCAACCTTAATAGCACTATGCTTATAGTAGGTAAAAACCTATAAGAATAGTGTCATATATAAATAATATTGTTCGCCGTGGCAAACTCCTGTCAGTGGGGGAGGGGCATGGGGGAGGGGCACGCACACTCCTCTGAGTCAGACACAGAGAACGGCAAACAGGAATTAAGCTCTCAAAGTATTATACTGATGTAGTGACAGTATAAAGACACCCTGCGACACCCTCCGATGGCAAATTTCTGCTAAAAAATTGAGCAGTTTTGAGCGACAAACAGGAATTTAGCTCTCAAACAAATGCTTCCCAACAGAATACTGTAGTTCAGATCGGAAAAATTCTTTCACCGTGAGTGGCAGGAACTGCCAGACTACGACATATTGAATTCTCATGTCTGTAGAGTGTATTATACCGACGTAGTGACAGTGTAAAGACACCCTCCGATTTTAAATTTGAACCGGAAATTTAGAGCAGTTTTAGAATGGGCGTCTATGGGGGAACGAGAGGGATGAGGCAGCACTCCGATGGCATTTGTGAGAAAACGTGAATCTGATTTCAATGAGGAAGACACTGCATGAAAGAAGACAACCATAGCTACGTTTTGAAGTAAAAATTATACATGTAGGGCAAAGGGTTTGTCAAATTATTCTCCACACTCTGTTTTTTATGGCAGTTGACAGTGGCACGAACATTTCATGAAAAATCTAAATTTTCATAAAACTTAAACTGCTCTTGTGAAACAACCGTAAAAGATAACAAGAAATGGACCTAAACTATAAAAGTCCAAAGTCTTGTAACCCGTTTAAAGTTTGAATTAAGTTACAAAGTATGGCCGAACGGTAGGCCTTCAAAGTGGCCTAGGTTGTCACCCTTTTTCGGGCCATTTCCCATTGAAATGAATGGGGAAACATGGGATAGTTTTTTGGGAATTTTGGGAAAACCGTGTGACGAATCCCTACCAAAAAATATTCCATAGAAAAATATTCCCAACCTCACTTATGGGTCTACGATGAACGGTGCAAGACTAGTTATTCGCCAAAATCCCCATTATAAGTCAATGGGGCAAATTTGGGGACCTCTCTTGCCCCGGGGGTAAAACTTATACCCTTGTGCATGGTATCTTCTGACACAGGCTGCAAACCTCTTCAAATGTGGTAAATTTGACGTTTCTACAAAATTCCCTCTCTGCACTACAATCCGTCAAAGTTGGCCTCAATGTTAAGTCAATGGGACTTTCACCCCTTAGAAAAGTCATAGCACCCCATTCCCGAATAGGCCGCACGATTTGACACCTCATTCATGGGTCTACGACAAACGGTGCGGGACTAGTTACGCGCCGAACTTTCATACGGAAGAAGAAACGGAAGAATAAAAAGAAAAAAAATAATAAGCCTGTGAGATAACAATAGTGATGCTTTGCAAGCATCACTAATAATAGTGATAATAAAAAGCTCAGTGGTTAAGGCATTGGACTACAGTTCCCGAAGGCTCAAGTGTGTACTTTATCACACTTGAGCAAGGCCCTTAACCCTCAACTCCTCAGATGTATAATGAGAGAAAAAATTTTAATCGCTCTGGATAAGGGCATCTGCCAAATGCCTAAAGGTAAAAATAAATATATTTAAAGACCACACTTAGAAAGTATTTTGAGAGCATGAGCATGTCTGTAGAAGATTGAAAAGTACTCTTAAAGGAATTTAATCTTCTTTAAGGTGCTTTGTTCTTGCTAATGTTTATTTTGAATTTTTAGTCCCGTCTCTGCCCCTTTGTGTTATCTTTCTATTTATTTCATTTTGTTTCTGAGTCTTTTTGTGAAGTTTTGTATCAGTTAATGAGCTTTGCTAAGCTTTCCACCCATATTTCCAGCTCCAGAAAACAGTTCCAGAATTACTGGTTTTGTCCTGTTGCCTGTTACTTTAGTATGTGATTATGGTTTATACTACTATATACTGAACAGCCTGTTTTTTTTTTTAAACTGCTGTGGATGCTGAGGATTTCCCACAATTAAATCATTTTACTCACTTGAATTCTGTCGTTCCAAATGCATACTACACCTTTAAAAGAAACTTGGCTGCATTGGTATGAGCATATACTGTGTGTAGGTGTTTTTTTGCAGATTTTTCTAAACAAAATTTTACTTTAAAAAAGACTTTGTTTCATAAAAATCTATTCTATACATTCCTTAAAGGTTTTTGGGTTGTTTCCGTTAATCTCCACAGCAACTCTACCTATGCCAAATCATCTTTAGTTTTCATTATCGTTTGTCTTGTATGTTTTTTTATGAAAAGGAATGAGAGGGGAAAAAAGAAAGACAGCATATCCAAACAAAATGTTCTCCCAAGTTACTTTTTAATTCGACTGTCAAGAAAGATTTCAACCCTTCAGCAGTTGAAAGTGAGATTTCCACATAGATATAAAAATGGCACTTATTAAATTGATATGGCACTTAAATTGCACCTCTTAGTAGTGCATGTGACCATATACCTGGAAATACAGCATGCACATGGTCAGACCATGTGTCCTCTTACATGTGCTATACATAACACGATTATACTGTACATCACTGCATCACTCGCATTTTCTCATTGCTTTGTTTCATTGTTTGCTTTCACACACTTCATCATAAGAATGGCACACTTACTGTGTCATTTTTATAATACCTGCATTACTGTAGTATGGAGTATTCAGCCTTCTTCTAGAATATAGTGCAGCTGCTTGAGACAGACTCTTATACTAAGTCCATTGTGCTTATGGGTAACTTCAGTGCTTATGATGAAAGCACCTAGAGGGATGTTCCTACAGTGGGTGGAATGTCCTCCTGGACCCAAAAACCAAACCATGATTTGTCAATGCAAAAAGGTCTTGTGTTGTATTCACTTGAGACTGGATCATGAGATGAATTGAAGAGCAAACTGGACAACTTATTAAGTTTTGTCTTGTTTTTTTTTTTTTTTTTTCAAAAGGCCAAGGTTAGAGAAGCATTCCCTATGGGCAAACATCATATTTGAGAATGACTTGAGAATGCTAAGTTCCTCTGCAGGGTTGCTGGACTTAATCTCATTGATTGGGTGAGGATCAAGACAGGAGCAGCTGCTGCTCTTCTGAATTAAGCAGAGCCAACTGGGGTGTGATGGACACAATGCAAACATGGTTGGCTCCAGGAAGAGCTACACTAATGTGTATCAGGCAGGTTCTTCTGAACCTAGACCGTGGGGGAGCAAAAAAAAAAAAATGCTGGAAAGTTTGTATCTCAGAGTTTTGGACATGTTTGGATTCATCAAGAGGAACTAGATCTTTGCATAGATGTTTGCACTGTTTTTTCATCCTGCTTATTAAACACACACTGGGAAATGATGAAAATAAATGTAATTTACAAAAGAAATAATAACTGTTCTATGTTGTGTCTTTTCTTTATTCTTCTATCTGTTTCTAAGCGAGGCAAAGGGCAAGGCATTAGTTTCACCGGTGGGTGTGGACAGTAAGGTGATTCTTGGCTTGGACAAAGGAGTGATCGGGATGTGTGTGAACGAGAGGAGAAAGATCACTGTCCCCTCTCACCTTGGATATGGCGTCTCTGGAGCTGGTAAAGGCAAACACCAGAACTCATTACCCATTTCTCAGTGTCAGGGGTTTAGCTCAGGTTCACTGTATTACTTCCTAGGATTGAGTTTAGGAGGAAATGACATCACAACAACATTCTTCAGTATTGTGGTCTTCTTTTGGAGTTATTATTTTTAAATCATGTTGTCTATCACTGTATTATTCACAGGTACAGTGATTCCTCCTGATGCAACTCTGGTGTTTGATGTTGTGCTGTTGGACGTGTGGAATAAGGACGATGGTGTGGACACTCGTCTACTCTTTAAGCCATCGTCATGTCGTCGCTCAGTGCAGCATGGTGATTTTGTGAGATACCTTTATAACGGCTCGCTGATTAATGGCACAAACTTTGAGAATAGGTATGAATGCTACGTTACTGAGAGACTATTCATATTAAACTAAAAGAGCTGAGGCAATGGATTTTTCTTTCTCATAGGTATGGTCAAAAAGTCACATATGACACATATGTGGATGAAGATCACCTGATCAGTGGCATGGTGCAGGGGCTAATAGGAATGTGTGTGGGAGAGAAGCGCTCCATCATCATCCCACCATTTTTAGCCTTCGGAGAGAAAGGATACGGTATAAACATAATTACATACACACTCACATGCCTGTTTGCCCAGTCCAGAAACACAAAGAAATTGAACTCAAGTTCTGAGCAGCTTCTTTTTGAATTCTGAGAATGTCTGTGTGTGTGTGTGTGTGTGTATGTATTCAGGTGTGAAGGTGCCAGCTTATGCGACGGTGGTGTTTGATGTGCAGCTTATTGATCTGTTTAATGTCAAGGATGATGTTCAGGTGGAAGTTCTCCATGTTCCCCATCATTGCACAAGAAAATCAAAGAAGGGAGACTTCATACGTTATCACTATAATGGAACCTTCCAGGATGGAACACTATTCGACTCCAGGTGAGTAATCCCTCATGACAGCGTCCCGGAGCTCAGATGGGATTCTGCTATATTAGGTCAAATAGATAACTGTGTAGAGTCTGGAGCAGTGTGGGGTTTAGTGTGTAGTGGTCCAACCTTGTTCCCCCAGACTATTAGAATTTGCGGCCCCTATTCATTGTTTTAAAACAAGTAAAAAAACATTAAGCCCATGGAACTGTGCTGCAACTGATTAACAACAAACTAAAACAAAGACTTATTCTTTATCACTGTAGTAATATGATGCTCTGGTGTTTCTTACGTGTGTTATTTTGGGTGCTGAATTTCTCAAAGACAAAAATCAGTAATGAAAAGTAGTACAGCACTCTTCTGCAATCCAGGTACAGGTTCATACATGTTCTATATAACAATCGATTAAGGAAATCTCGTGCCATGTAATGGCCAGTGCAAAGTGGCATTTGGTGCAGTGTGGAGTTTAATGCAGTGTGGTTTCTGGGGTGGTATGGATTTTGGAGCAGTGTGTGGTTTTGTGCAGTGTGGGGTTTAGTGAGGTGTGGGGTTTAGAGTAGCGTTGAGTTTTGATAGAGTATGTTGTTTGATACAGTATATTTTTAGTGTGGTTTAGTGTAGTATGGGTTTTAAGGCAGTGTGAAGTAAGTGCACTGTCAGGTGCAACGAATTTGGGGGTTTAATGCTTTGTGTGGCTTACCTTAGTGTGGAGTTTGTGCATTGCATTGCATAGCACATGGTTAGCACTGTCACTTTGCACCTCCAGGGTACAGGTTTGATTCCCGCCTTGGGATCTGTGTGGACCTCCCACTGTCCAAAGTCATGCAAATTAGGCTAATTGCCTGTAGTGTGTGTGTGTGTGTGTGCATGTGTGTCCTGCGATGGATGGGCACCCCATCCAGGATGTACCCCGGCTCGTGCCCTATGTTTCCTGGGTTAGGCTCCAGGCCTCATGCAACCTTGTATACAGGATAAAGTGGACAATGAGTGAGTTTAGGGGAATGTAGTGTTACACTGTGGGGTTTGTAGTTTAACACAGTACATTAAGGGTTTATTGCCATGGGGGCTTTAGTGCACAGTGTGGTTTAGTGTGGTGTGGAGTTGCTGACCTGTGGGTGACCTGTGTGTGGCCAGTTTGTCTACTCTGCATGTTTTTGTGGCTGAAAGCAGTGCATTTTCTAAACCAGCAGGTGGTGGTAAAGCCAGGATGCTCTTGATGGTCAGTGAAGACTTGTACTGCAGCTCATTGTATGGTGAGGAGCACATGGGTTCTTCCCTGTTTCCTGTAATGTGGAGCAGTTGTTTTTAATGCACATCTTCCTTTTTTGGAGATCGGACCTGACCAGATCAGAGGAGTGTTGCATCATCACTACATATGATGACAGTGTTGAAGATGTGCATGAACACGCAGTCATGAGTATTTAGGACGTATAGAACAGGTGTTCAGTCTGGTGGAAAAGTCTGAGCTATAATTAGCCTGCACATTTCACCTTTACAAGTTTTTTCTTGTGGAGATCTGTACAAACCATGGTGCATTATATTGCTTAATAAGACGGTAGGATGTCTGTAATAATGTTCTATAATAATTGTTGTTATTCTTGTTGACCACTTCCCCCAACTCAGCTACCGTCGGAACAGTACATACAATACGTTTGTGGGTTTGGGCCATGTGATCGCCGGAGTGGATAAGGCGTTACAAGGAGTGTGTATGGGAGAGAAGAGACACATCATTGTCCCTCCACACCTTGCCTATGGAGGGAATGGGACAGGTGATACATGCACACGCACAAACACACACACACACACACACACACGCACGCACGCACGCACGCACGCACAGATATGCACACCTTATTCATCACATGATGTGTTTGTGTGTGTGTGTGTGTGTGTGTGTTTTTGGTTCTCAGGTGACCTTATTCCCGGTTCGGCTGTGTTAATCTTTGACCTCCACATCATTGACTTCCACAATCCAAAAGACTCAGTGGGAATTCAGATTACTCACAAACCCCTGCAGTGTAACAACACTAGTGAAGCTAATGACCTTGTCATCTATCACTACAACTGCTCTCTGCTGGATGGAACCCGACTTTACTCCTCGTAAGGGCACTATACAAACACACACACACACACACACACACAAAGATTTCACCCATATTTCTCACACACTGATTAGTTGACTCATGATGCTAAAAAGCAGCATTGAAACCCTTTATAATAATAGCATTGCTACTGCTCAACAGTTCTGACTGGGGCAGACCTGCACAGGCGACGCTGGGTCAAGCAGAGGTCATTGAGGGGCTGGATCAAGGGTTAAAGGGCATGTGCGAAGGAGAGAAGAGGGAGGTCATCGTCCCCCCCCACTTTGGACATGGACGAAATGAAGGTTAAATGATTTATCACTGAATACACAGTTAAAGCAGCAGTAAACTTTGAAACAATTTTACACTTCTGAGCAAATGGTTTAAAATACCCCATTTAACATACTAGATTATCTATCTTTTATCTGCATCTCTTATCTGACCATCTATTCTTTCACATGACATTCTGTATGCACTCATTTGCCCAATCACTTTCAATTGCCCTCTATCAGTGTTAATTGCCTGTTAATTGCTTCTCTATCTCGAAAGGTATCCTGTTTCCTAGTCTTTGTCTCTTTGTTGCAGCTCTGATGCTCACTTTTCATTCTGTCTTTTAGCACATTTTAGCTGCCACTCCTGGTTTCAGCTGCTCTTCTGTCTCTAAGGGCGTGTTCACATTAGGGCCCTGGGACCGTTTCTGAGAACACTTGACCCCAAAGTCTGAATCATTTTGATCGGCAAGAACACAAGTGTTCCGGGTTCAATCGTTCCTGAACACAGAAGTGGAACACTGTTTAGAACACAAAGTGCCATCTATCTTCTCCAAAATCGGTGTGCATGCAGCACGCTCTAATCTCAACCTCTGACATACAAAGCCATAGCCGATACCATAGGAAGGCTCACGAGTGGGTTACTCTTGACATTGTCTCATCTCATCTCATCTCATCTCATCGTCTATACAGCTTTATCCTGTATACAGGGTTACGGGGGGCCTGGAGCCTGTCCCAGGAGACTTGGGTCATGAGGCGGGCTACACCCTGGACAGGGTGCCAATCCATTGCAGGGCACACACACTCACACATTACAGGCAATTTGGGAACACCAATTAGCCCTAATCTGCATGTCTTTGGACGGTGCGAGTAACTCGGAGTACATGGAGGAAATCCACCAAGCACGGGGAGAACATACAAACTTCATGCACACAGAGGCGGGAATCGAATCTGTCCGGGAAAGTAATGGGCGAGTAGTGCTAACCACTAAGCCACAGTGCTGCCTACTCTTGACATTTTTTTTCCCCCAAAACATCAATAATACTAGGCATAGTGCAAAAATTGACTTCCTAATGGCAGCTCAGAAACCAAGAAGGTGCACACTGCCACCTGCTGTATTGAAATGTGAAAATACACGTGTCCCCGAGTACAGAGATAATGTTAATAATGTGAACACTGTCCAGAGGGGGAGTCGGGAGTTCCTGGGCATGGTACAAATCAATCATACCTAATGTGAAAGCGCTCTAAGATGCCACTTTATGTCCTTGCTGCCGCTCTAAAAGTAAGCAGTGTTAACATTTGAATTGTGTATGTGTGTACACATGTTACAGGTTCTGTGGTTCCGGCAGATGCAGTGTTACTTTTTGAACTGGAGTTGTTGGAGTTGAAAAAAGGTGTTCCTCCGGGCTTTCTGTTTGTCTGGCTGGAGGATATTCCTGATCCTCTGTTCAGCTTCATGGACCTGAATCAGGATGGAGAAGTCCCACTGGAGGAGGTGCTATTGTGTTTCTTTGTTGTATTATTATTATTATTATTATTATTTTTTTTTTTAAAAACCCATTTAGCACACAGTGTGGTAATTTGTCCTCTTGGTCCCGCTCCAGTTCACAGCGTTCATCCGGTTGCACGTGTCAAAGAGGAATGGTCGTCTCCCCCCTGCAATGGACCCTGATGTAATCATCAGAGAGATGTTCACCAGCCAAGACCAGAACGCTGATGGGAGAATCACAGAAGATGAGCTGGAGCTTAAAACAGACAAGACGAGAGGACATGATGAGCTCTGAGAAAGTGGTCATAATATTATTAGCGAAGCCTGTGTAATACAATCAGTGACTATACCTGCAAAGGTGAATCAGGATGTGCTGAAGAACTCGTTACCAGTTCATCAAGAACATCAGGATAAAGAGCACACACACACACACACACAATTTTCATGTTCTGTTTAAAATAAATGTACAGAAATGTGACTGTATAAACTACTCACCTCACAGTTATAAGTAATGACTCGTCTTACTCATCAAGCAGCTGTTTTATGTGTGTGTGTGTGCATGTGTGTGTCTGTGTGTGCGTGTGTGAGAGAGAGTGGGGAGGGGATCAGAGGGGCTCACTACCATGCTCCATCATAAGATCCACATCTTAGATTATTAATACCACCAAACATTAAAATACATAATGTGGTTACATCAACCTGTCAGACAGTGGTGCTGAATGTAATACAGTTCCTCACTCCAGGCAAAATCATGCACGAAGAATGATTTATTTTAAGGTCTGACATATGCATGGGCAAGCTTCTGCACTAATAAATTATTGCATATACACTGCCCAGCATCACTTCATGTGTTTTTCTTCTTACCCTGAAGTGCAGATCACTCTGGAATAGGTTCAATCTTACCCCTCATCAGACCTTTTTCCTTTGCTTCGAAGGCCAATCTTTATGCATCCTGCCAAGCTGAAGCCTTTTTATTTTTATTAGTCTCACTAACAAGTGATTTTCTGATGAATATACGGCTGTTTAGTCTCAATCCTGTGAGTTCTCATCACACTGTCTGCATATGGAAATGCTCTTACCTTCACTACTAAACATAGTTCTGATTCATGCAACTTCATCAATTGTTTGAGTGATCACCATTCAGGATTTTTTTTGTTGCCAAATTGCTTCTACAAAGTTGATGGTTCAGCACTATAATTGAAGGGTTGTTGAAGGGAGTTTTTTTTTCTTATTTTCTCCATTCATATTTGTCATGACTCACAAGCAGGAAGTCTCAATCCTGTTAAGGACGGTACAAACAAACACTCAAATATGGAAAAAAATTGTACCAAATAGTTTAGCTAATGAAAAATAATACTTAATTATTTAATTTGAAGATTATTTTTGACGGTTTAAAATACATGAATGCAGCAAAAAATGCATTTAATTATTATTATTATTATTATTATTATTATTATTATTAGTTCATCAATGTCTACTAAGAGGAGTCTACTAATTTACTTCTCAGGCAACTGTAAACAGTCAGTAGCAAAATGTCACCAGCAATTGCAGGGCAGACTAAAGAGAGCAGATATGAGGCTGAGTTGTATGTTTCGTGTTAAGTTTGATGGTTAGTAAAGTTCCATTTAACAAATCCTATTGCTGTGTGTCATTGATAAAAATAACCACAGTTTCCACATGTCGGTAGTTTCTCAGGCATCTCGCCTTCTTCAAAAAGAGCACAAAGAGCAAACACAGGGCTGTGTTAACAGTGGTGAGGTTTTCATTGGTGAGGTGTTTCAATTTTGAAGTTACCTCCAAGATTTGAGAGGCATGAAAATTGATGTGGAAGTTGCTCTGTTTTTGCTTAAAGGATGGCTAACTTGTTTTGCTGTTTGATAAAAATCAAAGGCACAACTGATGTTCTGATGTTAGCTATAGTATAGATGTAACAGTCTGGTGCTGGTATGCTGCCTCTGGCAAAACTGCCATATCCTCTCATGTCCTCTCATGTCCTCAGCAATTGTTGCAACAGTTTGCTTCAACCTAGATAACATCTGGAAATTGAGTCATGTCCATTGCACTTCTTTCTTGTTAGGTCAAAACATTTCTCTACTCATCCAAGCAGCTTCTTCAGTCTGAGGGAAATTGGAAGGTTTCCACATATTTGTATCCTCATGGGTGAAGAATCCTCCCCTGCCTGAAAAGAGGCTTGTTAGATGAACGAGAGTAATAGAATAGAGGTCAAAATCTAAAGATTTTTGATGGAACACCAACATCTGGGTGATAAGAATGTCATGCCTCTAGCTTTACCCCAATTTAATGAATAGGGGAAGAAAGAAAGGTAGCTATAAAGTGAAGGATATAGTTAGTGTGCTTTTTTCTGTCTATTTGGGGAACCCATGATGTTTTACTATGACTAATTTTAATGGTTTGACTTAAGAACTGAAAGAATTAGAACAGTTAGAAAAATGTTAATCCATGTCAATGGGTAGACAGTAGGTGTAACAGAAAACAGGATTTATATTGGCAAAAGGAAATATAAAAATAAATAGTGGTCAGACACGTGTGTGTGTGGGTGTGTGGGTGTGTGTACTCCTGGTCCCTGTCATGTGGTTAATTACATTTAAGTAAATCTTAAAGAGAACTGTGTAAATAAATGTTTGTGCGTGTGGGTTGTCATTGTGGTTAAAAATTTAAAACATATTTGCACGCAAATGGTAATTACTCATGTCTTTATTAAACTGCTTGTTTTTATAATAGTTGTGAGATCAGATTAAAGTTTGGAATGCAGAGGTAATTCAGCAGAGTGTAGCGGTATAAATCTTTCTAACGTTGACATTTCTTCTAATAATTAATACAGATACAGTTGTGTGTGTTATAAACTTTATACACAGCAATGTTATAAATCGTCACAGCAAATAATGATTCAATTATTAGATTTTCCTGCAGGGGGAGACATTACCCACATTTCACAAACATTAAATAGTAACAGAAGCAAGGAGATGCATCTCTGATCAGAAGCCAGTAGTAGGCAATTTACCAATTTAAACAACACTATCTCATGTACCATGATGAGCCCTAAATCCTAACCGACTGATTTCCTGAATGTTATTCTTATGCTGGGAGGTTTGATATTGGCCTATAGTTGGACAGGGTTTATGTTGAGCTGAGCTTCATTAAATAGGGGTATTATTACTGCTAGTTTAACATTTTAACAATTTAACAACTTAGTGTATTAGTAATTAAGATGGGCAACATGGTGGCTTAGTGATTAGCACTATATGTTGCCTTGCACCTCCAAAGTTCGGGTTTGATTCTTGCCTCTGTGTATATAGATGTTGCATGTTCTCCCAATGCTTCGTGGGTTTCCTCCCATAGTTCAAAGACATGTCGATTAGGCTAAATGGCCTTCACAAATTGCCCATAATATGTGAATGAGGTAGCTAAAGATGAATTGAGTGAATGATGTATGTGTATTTGTATTCGTGTGCCCTGCAATGGATTGATGCCCCATCTAGAGTGTACCCTGATTCATGTCCTAAGTCTCCTGGCATAGGCTCCAGGCCCCCCCGCGACCCTGAATACAGGATAAAGCGGTATAGACAATGAGTGCGTGTGAGTGAGTGTGCGAGAGTGAGTGTATGTGTGCCCTGGAATGGATTGACACCCCATCCAGAGTGTACCCTACCTCGCGCCCGAAGTCTCCTGGGACGATGAGTGAGTGAGTATTTAAGATGTGTAAATAAAGGATCCTGTGCACAGCTTGATCTTGAGGAGGAAAATTAGTGAAATCTTAAAGGGGAATAAAAATTTCAACCTATGAAGTGATTATATTGTTTAAACAGGCAATCATCAAATTATATGGCTTTGATTTAGTCTACAGTTATTTGCCTAATATTCCCAATTTCATCATTTACATATAGAACACGATGGCCTTTGCCAACTCATCTCCTGTAGGCAAATATTCTTTTTCTGAATAAAACTTATTCTTAAAACTTAATATATTAAAACATACAGTATATTTCCTTCTCCCTCTTCTATTATATTCATTGGAACCCAAATGTTACACACTTTTATTTCTGGTTTCTGTGCATCCTTTTTGCATTTTTAAATCATTTCCATTGTTCACACATACACAAAATATTGAACTGACTGAATGAATGAATAAATGAATTAATGCAAAACATTTTTGGATAGAATAGTGTGGGTCATGTGTGTATGGATACTTTTTTAATGCTTCAGCTGGTGTGCAACTTTTCTGCAGTCTTTTCTGCAAATACATCTGAATGTTGATTTCTTTTATTAGACTGTTGATCTGTTCAGGTCTATTATGACTGATACTTCTTTTGCATGTAATTGATATCTTAATAGAGCAGTAAATGTGTGTTAATTTCAACCAGATTATGCAAATATTATTTTTCTTTACTTGAAGAGAAAAAAGTGGCATTATGCTGGTGTGTTCCAGCCCCAATACATGTGTGTATCAATGCAGAGATTTACCCTCAAAATAAAAGCTGCTTATAGCTGGCCTGTCAGAAATAGACTGGATCTCAGCAATGTTGCTGCATCTTCCACAGACAATTTCTTTTGAATATGAAAAAATGAGACAGTATGAGGTCATTATCATATCATTAACACCTCAGTAATAGTTTGTAATAGTCAGTCACATTGTTGTAAATTTGCTTCATGTCAGTTGTAATGGTATGGTTTCGTTATCAATTCTATAAAATTGGGTATACATTATTATACTCCTTAACAGGTTGCTATAAATTAGTTTAAAATGTTATCAATTTTGGCTTTGAATAAATTTTTCATACAGTATATACAGTATACTGTGTATTTCTCAGTCTAGTTCAGTTCATGCATGAGGAAGACAGTAGTCAAGAACATGATTATTAACACACTGCAGAAAGAGGGTAAGCTATAAAAGGTGCTATGTTGCAACATATTTGGAAAGTTGACTGGAAGGAAAAAAAGGGTAGAAATGATGCACAAGCAACAGGGATTACCTTAAGCAGCCTAAAGAAGATTGTCAATCATAGCCAATTCAAGAATTTGGAAGAGCTACACAAGGAGTGGAGTGAGGCTGGAGTCAATGCATCATGAGAGACAACATGCACAGACATGAAATGGGCTATAGCTATAAGTTACTGACCTGAACCAGAGACAACATCAGAAGCATCTTACCTGGGCAAAGAAGAAAAAGAACCAGGCTGTTGCTCAGTGGTTCAAAGTTTAGTTTTCAGGCGAAAGTGGATTTTGCATTTCATTTGGAAATCAAGGTCTCAGAGTCAGGAGAAAGAGTGAAGAGGCACAAATTCCAAGTTGCTTGAGGTCCACTGTGAAATTTCCACAGTGAGTGATAATTTCTGGGTACCAGGACATATGCTGTTGCTGGTTTCCTAGGTTTTATCAAGTCAATGCAGTCATCTACCAGGAGATTTTAGAGCACTTCATACCACCTGCCCATAGTGCCAAAACTACCACTAACTGGTTTGATGACCATAATAACACAACTCACCTGACCTGAACCATTATAGACAATCTATAGTTTACCATCCAGAGGAAAAAGAGAAACAACTGACCCACCAATACAGATGAACTGAAGGCCTCTATCAAAGCAACTTGGTCTTTAATAATGCCTTTAGCAGTGCTACAATCAGATCACCTCCTTACCATGCCGTATTTGATGCAGTTTTTCATGGTAAAGGAGCTTCAGACCTCCTTACTGTACTGAATTTCTGTATTTTATATACTTTTTGATTGATTTTTGGATATATTCTAATATTGTGAAACACAGGATTTTTCATTTTTATTTTTATGAGCTGTATGCAACAATCTTCGAAATTAAAACAATAAGGATTGAAATATTTTACTTTAGCTGTAATACATTTTTTTATTTACCTTTTTTGAATATTTTAATTGTTTGAGATGCACTATATACACTGAACAAAAATATAAATGCAACACTTTTATTTTTGCTCCCATTTTTCATGAGCTAAACTCAAAGATC
>JAOVVB010000030.1:75399-104484 GCA_028570985.1 Heterobranchus longifilis
ACTGGTAAAACTTTCATTTTACTGAATCTTATTATTATTAATAATAATAATAATAATAATAATAATAATGATAATAATAATCATTTTTATTATCATTATAATTATTATTTTGTTTATGAAACTGATTCTCCTAGTTGAGGTGAACAACAAAAACAGCCATGCGTTATATAACTTATATAAGAAATTATAATAAATGCTACAACAAAGTCAACATATTTTAGAAAAAACTGTGAAAAGTGAAAACACTCAAAACAACATTTACACTGATCATTGAAAGAGGTTTATTTTTTCTCTTCAAATGACATGTATTACACAAAACTCACTTTTTTAATTCATGTTTAGACATTCAGACGAGTCTCCAGTCTGTGTGCACACCAAAGACACAAAAAAACATCACGTGTATTTGTCCTATTTTTCATGTCTGTATTGGCCAGAGTTTAAACATGTCAATTAGATTCCCCCCCTAATGTGACCTCATATAAGAAGAGCCCCTCCCCTGGATTGTTGCTCAGCTGATCGTTGGAAGGGGTGTGGCTCAGTAGGAGCTTACATAGACACTTAAACAGTGTGTTTGGAAGAGGAGTGAAACAGAGAGAGTGTGAGGTGTGAAATAGTACTCTATCTGACGGGGTTTTGCAGCTGGGGCACTAACAAACACACACACACACACACACACACGTTCTGGAAAAACTCTGAGTCCTGTGTTCACATGGTAAAGTATAGTAAGTCACCATTAAGTTTAATTAATTAACATGGACATGACACAAGTGATTATTAAGTGGGTTTAATGGGTAATGATCCTGGGCATGGGAAGCATCGCTGTGCTCTTTATCGATATTTCAGGTTTAGCACCTATTCCCCTGAATGCTTTCAGAAAGAGGCATGAGTCATTTCCAACATACACCTAAAAAACAGAAAGGGGTGGTATGTTAGACACTTTAAGTGGTCAGAAGGTGTTTATTATTTTTCTATCACAGTAGGTCTGACAGTAGTGCAGGTTTTTAAAATGCGCTTGCTCAACAAACATTATAGTTCCCATAGTAACAGCTCATTCACAGGGACATATACAGCCACGCTCCACTATTAATATGGTGATTTAATTTAATTGAAACATAAACAGTGAAACATACACAGTGTCATAGTTAATTCATTTTTTGTTCATCATTGTACAATAAGCTCTATAAATAATTGCTAAGGAGATCAACTGTAGAATATAACCTTACACATAGATCAAGTACATATAAAACACACACACACACACACACACTCTCTCGCACACACACACACACACACACACACCTTAATTTCATAGTTTGCTCCTGCCACAGTTTGTCTTCGGTAGTTCAGGGGGGTGTAAACTGAAAACTTCGCATTTTCCTTCGCCTCAGCTTCATGCTTTACCTAAAATTTGATTTAATCCCATCACACAAAAGCACAATGCATGCAACAACAACAGCAACAACAACAATAGAGATTATAAAAAATAAGCACATGTAAGTTCTCTGGAGAGTCTAGTGTTTAATCAGTGATCCCCCCTGTTAGTGCCCATGTAACAAAACAAAATATTCCAATAATACCTTCTCACAGATTTCCTTCACTTCTCCATCAGCTTCTGTCCATCCAGACCAGCCTCCAGGTAACATCTGAGAAGCCATGATATCTCGGGTAATGCAGTCGGGTGACACAGATGATTTCAGTGCTGACTCGTAAGAGAGTGACTTTAATGTCGATGTGGTTATACTCTTACAGCAACAAACCATGAGGAATGATGAAATGTCTGACACTGCCACTCCCTAACACACTCTTTAATTAACAAACTGGAAATATGACTTTTGTTCAACACACAACAATATCCTTTATAATGTAAAGAGAAACATTTACTAGCACTAACAGGTGATCATACTTCAGCAAAAACAACCAAATGTTATATCAACTATAGTTCAACTATAGTTTGGGCTTTTTAAATTAGTTAGCTAGATAGCTGTTGTGTCCAAGTGTAGTGACTGCTCTTTACTAACTGTACTGCAACCTTTTTCTTCACGGAGACCGTTGTTGCAGGACAGTTATTAAAGAAGAGTCACTAAACTTGGACACAAAATAAAAAATGCTTTACGCACGTGCACATGCATGGTCACAATGATATAATAAACAGTACATATGCACACGGATGTTGACTATATGAGTAACGTACCTGCACTGAAACTGAACATTTACCCACAATCCCGCAGCGTGCTAGAGAGAAGAACTATTGGCTCAGTTGTGATCCTGTGACGCTCGGCA
Source organism: Heterobranchus longifilis (assembly GCA_028570985.1). NCBI lineage: Eukaryota > Metazoa > Chordata > Actinopteri > Siluriformes > Clariidae > Heterobranchus > Heterobranchus longifilis. The sequence goes on from JAOVVB010000030.1 coordinate 77,680, forward strand.
GACAAAGCATGTGCGTATGACTCATATGTCAAAACCTTGCTTGTTTATCAAGTTGATATTTATTTTTAATTTTTGCTTGTCTTGCCACATGCTCACAGACCAAGTTCCTCGCAATCCAAGGTTCCACTAATCATCAATTTACTTTATTGATCAGGTCAGTAACCTGATCTAAAGCCACTTGAGTGCACTTTACTTAGGGAGGACAAAATGACCCAAAACATATAGCTGGGGCAATGATGACTCAAGGGTAAAGCCTATGGTGTAATGGTGGGAATGTCAGGCATTCAGGCCCAACTTGACAATCGGGTGCGTGAGCAAGGCCCAGAGCTCTGACCCTTTGCTCTGACCCTGGACTTCTAACAAGATTGAAAATGCAAATGAAAGAATTTCACTGTGATGTAATGTATCTGTGACACATAAAGACTTGCCAGAGCAAGCTTGTGTGTGTGTGTGTGTGTGTGTGTGTGTGTGTGTGTGTGTGTGTGTGTGTGTGTGTGTGTGAGTGAGAGAGTTGTTGTGTAAGCTCTTCAAACCAGTTCCACCACTGTAGTGTTTGTGTTCATATTCCACAGTTTATGTTTAGGAGAAAACAATGCCAACAATAACATCATTGAAATAAGTCTATACTTGCACACATTACTAAGAAATTCTGTGGAAATGTTTATGTGTGTGGTAATTATTATGTATAATGGGGTGTTTGATTCAGTGTTTTGGGTCTTTGCATGGGTTTAAAAGGTTACATATAAATTAATCATAAATGGTGTCCGATATCAGAGATGCAGGTTTGCGTTATTAACACCAGACTGATGATCCATAAACACAATTACACAAACCTAATGAAAACATGAGTGAAGGATAAGCAAAGAAATTCCAAGCAACCAAAGTGGAGGGCCAGAGAAGCACGACAGCTTGAAATAATCTCACAACACTGGTGTACAGTATGTGAGAGTCCAGACTGTTTTAGGAGTGTGAGTGCTTGTGATGTGTTGTGTGAAATTAGAAATCCATGGACCTTGACCATAGACACAAATCCAGTTTCAGCCATGTTGTGCAGCTGCAGTGAATACTTAGGCATGTCTCTGACCTTGTTCAGTTTGCAAGCAAGTGCAAAAATATTCACAAATCTGATCTTTAGGACTGCCTGTGCAAACTGTTATTAGAAAGTAATATGGTGTTTTTTGTCTCTGTTTAGACTTGCAGCCCAAATCTCCACATTGGCAACCAATGTTTGGTGCAGTCACCAAAGTGCATCTCACAGTGTGGCACCTCCTCAAACTTCAAGTGTTACATGGCATAGGAGGTCACCCTGTCAGCCTCCTGTGTTGTCATTACTGGAGTTGTGGCTGGAACATGGCATGGGAACTGGACTGGTACATGTTGTGGGAGCTAGGCTGGAAGAAGGCATGGGATAATGGCCGTGAGGGCTGCCTCTTCAGCCTCCAGGGAGATTCTGATTGGAACAAACTGTAGCCTCGTGACAGGAAAAGTCACCTATTTGGTGAGAGAGTGGCTTCAACATGGCATGGGCTCAGAGTGGCAGAACAAGGCATGGTGGCAAAGTAGGTCATGTCAGAGACCAGGTTTTTAATGTCGGCAGGTTGACTTCCCCAGGCAGCTGGACTGGAAGTACTGTAGGTATGTGGAGGGTGACAGTGCTGTCCTTGTCCTCGTTCAGGCGGAAACACAGGGTAACCCCACTAGGTTTTGTGCTGTGTCACAAATGACTGGAGGCAGAGATGCAAGTTCCAGGCTTGTATTTATTAAGCCCAAGAAATAACAACACAAGCACAACCAGGGACTACGAATAGGACTTCAACATTTGTGAAGCATTTAGCAGAGGCATGAAAAAAAATACAAAATAGAAATGTCAGCCACACACAAGGCAAAGACCTCCAAGCAGCATAAGCAAGCAAGATGCACTGAAACCCATGGGGCTTAAACAGATACACAAATCAGGGCACAATCTCAAAACAGGTAACATTAAGTAAGTAGTAAGTAAAAAGCATGTGACCTGTGGAGTTGCAGTCTAGCTGGTTCCCCCTTACAGGTCTCATGTCACTACAACCACAATGGTAAAATAAAGCAATGAAATTGAAATGTGTTTAAAACATTTTTTTTAAGTTTGTTTTGGTTTTTAAAAGGGTTTATGCAATAAAGTAATCACATCACTTCTCCTCATATGCAGTACACTTTGCTTTGTAACAAGTGTGTACACATCATTCTGATTAACACAAAAACCACATTAATTCTTTATTCAGACTGAGTGTATGTACAGTACACACAGTGTAAGTGTGTCGGAGAGTGAGGTGTGTCACACCTCCGGCAGTGTGTGTGTGTGTGTGTGTGTGTGTGTGTGTGCGTGTGTGTGTGTGTGTGTTCACAGAAAATGGTTAAACACGCAAGACTGGATACACTCGTTATGTCAATCAGCACAGGGTGAAATGTATTTGCATGTAGAAGTGCAAGACTTTAATTCAGTTTTATTTGCCTAGAGTTTTGTAACTAAACCAACGCAGCACTGCTGTTAAGTCGCATGCTTTAGTGTTTATTTTTACACAGATCTGCAGTTTATACCTGCAATATGGCAGCTGTGTCACTCCTGCATCTATTCTCCACTCTGATTGGTCAGAAGCGATTGATTTTCACTAGTGCAGTTGTAATCCACAGGATATTAATATAAAACACATGTTCAGCCGCATTTCATTCCTCAAGCACTTAAAAGCAAAAAAAAAAAAAAAAGTACAAGTACTGTATGTATTTTTAATTATTAAAGAAAGTCATGTACTTTTTATCACTTCATAGTTACATGTTCTGTGAAAGTTAGAGTTACAGCATTAACACAGTGTCTTACAATAAACTTACACTAGAGCATGAATCTGCACTAGTGCAGGGCTAAATTTGCCCCAGCAGTCTCTCTGTGTCGATCTCCAGGGAGCGGAAGTGCTTTCCTGACCCCAGCAGAGTGAAACGTCCAGAATTAGCAACTGTGATTATAGTGGTACTGTACTTTAAGTATCATTATTTAGAATTATCCTGATTGATTTTTCATTCCTGTGTCTATTTGCTCTGTTTGACAGGGCCACCCCATGGTAGGAATAAATGATATTGAATATTAGAGATATGGGGAAATTTATTGATTTGTGTGGCAATTCACGTATCACCACACAGACTCCAAAATCAATGTTTTTTATTTCTTATTTTTAATTTACATGCTGTATGTTACAGTAAGTGGTGCTCTAAACAGTTCACACTGGCAGGCAGCACAGCATCCTATGTGGTAGGAGCGAATAATTTGCAATGTTTGTTTAGAATTGTAACAATCTGAAAAATCTGATCAGAATATTTATAAAAATAATGTATCACGATAATCGCAGTTTTATATTTTCAGCCATGCTAATTTTGGATGTTTCACTCTGCTGGGGTCAGGAAAGCACTTTTGCTCCCTGGAGAGGGAGGAGGAGCAGACCCTTAACCAGAACACACACCCTACATTCCTGCTAAATATCAGCGTCATGATGTAGCACATTACTCATTACATAGCACATTTGCTAATTCATTTGCCCAGTTCTTGTTTGCACACTGCTCTTTTACACATAGGATGAGGATTAACTGCACTTTGGGACACGAACAACTAAACTGCTTCATTTTATTTCATAGTTCATGTTTCACTCACACTGCTGCTGTCATACCCACACACAATGTCTTTCCTCTTTTATATTTGCATACCTTACAGTTTACTGTTACACTTTGTACATTTTTTAAAATCCTGTGTAATTCAAATATTTTTATATATATTTCTATTATTATTCTATTTTATTAATTTTATTTATATAGAATTTTTTCTATATTTTCATTGCAGTGAAATGTTTCTGTTTTAGGTCACAGACAGTTATACAGTATAGGCATTTTACTGCATAGCATAATGCATTTGGTTGAGTATAAGACAAATACAGTAAATACAAATCAAATCGGCTCAGAGGTATCGCGATAATATTGTACTGGTGATTCACATACCTATTAAATAAATGCTGTTGTGTTTGTTTTAATATGATGTGCCCATACAACTGCTTAGGTTATAAGTTAAATCTGATTCAGTTGTGGTATTATCTAAACCGTTTACGATTCCAAATTACAACAAGCAAACCTCAATCTGACCGTAACCTCATTAACATCTTAAATGTGTTGTGTCAGTGGTTTTAGTTTAGGTGTAAGTAGTGGTACAGTTTACAGTGTTTCAGAGTGACACACATCATCACTCCACATGAAGTAAAGCATGCACAAGACATGGGTGAGTTATAAGCTGAACATTTAATGTCAAATACATGATCAAACCAGATCTTATGTCTATAGCTTATCAGTTTATCAGTATAGTTTATCATTTTTCTTCAGAAACACAAATTTTCACTTAAGGCAGTAGCCTCAAGTAAATACTAAACACACCCTGTTACAGTGCTGTAGGTAAGTGTTCACTAATTCACACCCAACCTCGGGAGAAAATAACTCCGCAAATGTCTGACTGAGGATTTCGCCCTTGGGTACGGGTGAGTCATTTGAAGTTATGAATAAAAGTCTCCACACATGTTTCTGAGCCCTGCACAGCTTCCCAAGTTTGCATGATATCATGCAATAATAACTTAAATTACATCATTCATCATGTGAACCAGTATTAGCTCAGCTCTACAGGCAACTGCATCACAAGTGAACATACAGTAGATATTGGCTTCTTTCCTTGAACAAAGTTAATAGATGTAAACATTAGCAGCATAACACAAGCTGATGTCGAGCACGTGTCAGAAGCTGCTAGCTATGTTAGTGAGCATGCTTTATCCATGTGGTGCACCACAGCATGACCTGCCTGCAGGAACCTGTTCAAAAAGTCCTTCCATAAAGGTTAAATAACCATCTTGGTCATTTCAGAAAACTGAACATCAATACTTATTTGAATCTATTCATATGCCTGTGAATGACAATAAAATAATATGAATATTCAAAAATTGCATGTGTGCTATTTTAGGAGACACTTTTGTGTAAAATATGATGAGCTAAAAACGTTGTTATGCTGAATGGCTTGAGGGTCTGGGGGAAGGGGGGGGGTATAGGGGGGTAATGTCTAGGTGTGGAGTGGCACCTGGTTGTATCGGTGAGACGGGTTTACAGTGAAAGTAGTAACGGAGGGGCCTTCGACAGGCAACTTTTAACAGGCCCGGACTAGAAAGTCTGGATTCTTTACTAGGCGAGTTCAGAGCTCAGGAATGTGCAGAACACACAAGTAGAGTTTCACTCAGAAGAGTTTAGGTTTTGTTATTAAAATAAAACACATGGAGCGTAGTTGAACGTATCAGTTCTCTTCTTATGAGTTTTACAGCAGTTTTATCTCTTGAGCCCCAAATGTACTCACTCATATGAGGACATGACATTTTCTCCCAAATTCATTGTCTATATATCCCTGTTGGAATGGGTAGTGTTGGTATAATACTTTTGCCAAACTTCATCCTGGTTGAAGACATTGAATAAATTATAGTTATCAGCTATGAAGAGAAGCAGTTCAAAGAAATTGCAATGTACACAACAGTAGAGGCCAGGTTTCTGGTGGATATTAATATATACAGAAATGTTGTAAATATACAAAATAAACTTGTGCATTACCTGTGCAGAGGCTCTTTTTTGGCTGAGGTGAGGCATGCAGGATTCACTTACACACATAGGCTTGGTGCACACAAACACCCTGAGCTAAAATCATCATTATGGGGAAAATATTAATATCTGCATAAATGCTTGAAAATGCTCTGGAGTTGCTGTGGATAGAGTACACTAATCATTTAATCATGGGGTTGTAGTGCTGAGGAAGTCAGCGAATGTTCAGTTAGAATGTAAAGCTGAATGAAAGTTTATTTTAGAACATGGGAGAACAAGCAAACTCGAACCCTTAACCCTGGAGGAGTGCGATTACAATGCTAACCAGTATGCCACCAGGCCACCTATATTAAAAAAAAAAAGTTATTTTTTTTATTGATTAAATGATTACCAGGGTTCAGTATATTATTGTATAGTATATTATAAAATATTAACAATAGAAAAATGTGTACAGCTCCATACAAGCTTTGTTAGGGCCATTGTGTGTGTGTGTGTGTGTGTGTGTGTGTTGTCATTTCTTAATAATGGAAAATTTCTGCAGAAATCTTGAACTGGGAGAGTCCCTGATATTTATCTCTCTTTCTTTCTGTCTTGCACACACACATACACCCACACACACACACACACCCACACACACACCATAATGTTAAACATCAATCATTATGTGTACATATTCATGTTTTAACAATGAAACAAAACCAAAAAAAATTAATAAAAATGAAAAAATATATATAAATATATCTTCGGGAGCTTTAATGCTTTACAAATAAATATTAGGAAATAAATATGCAACTCTTCCTAAAACTTGCTTTTGATGTCCTGATTATTTATTTTCATGCACACGCAGATCAGTTTCAATGCATGTGGTTTGATTTATTAGTGCTTTAAAATAATCATGAATAAAATGCATTCAAATTCTAACATGCTTCTGTGCTTTTATGCCTGAATTGTGTCTCTGCATGAAAAGTGATCTTTCCATGAATCACTTTAATGGCTGCTGATTTAAGTCTAATTACATCACCATCAATTTTGTAATCAGTTTTTTAAAAAAATGTTTATTTATTGATGTAATTGCAAAGGCAGGTTAGTTTCATATCGTGAAATAATTCATAAAGGACATTGTACAGATTTGCTCCAAGGTGTAAAACATGATTAGTATTTGCGCATTAAATCAGTTTCACCACCTGCGGCTTTGTTTTTATTGGCTGCATGTACAAAAATAACTGACACGACTTACAGGCATAAAGGTTTATGCAATGTTCAGTCATTACAGACTTACAGAAATAATAACACTCAAAACCTTCAGTCTCCTCAGTAAAAATTGAAATATAAAATGCATTTTGTCCTACAGTTAAAATTTTTAGATGCTTAGTTAATTGAGTTACACAAAAAATGTTTTTGTGAAAAACTTTATGTGTATTAAATATTTATGTGTATTAATTAAAAAGACAAAATTTCAATTATTTGTAGGACACTGTAAATGTGATACTTTTGTCCACAGATTATGTTCTTGAATATAAATACTCAAGGGCCGGAAAAACAAATCACAATAAAATGCAGTTTAGATGCTTTAGGATAAAACAAAGCTTAACACTAAAAGTATGCATATTTTTATTATAGAAACTTACAGTATTTAAAGTAAATAAATACCTAATACTTTTTTCTCTTTTACAAAAGCAGGATTTTTCTGAAGGTTTGAGGCAATTACCCTAAGATGATGACCTTAGAATGCCATGGATTTTAAATTAATTTAAATTAATAAAATGTAATTCATTCATTCATTCATTTCTTGCGTGTCACTGTACAGTAATGTCACACAAGCTACCTGCAGTGGCTGTTTGATTTTAATCCACTAAAGTTCTTGACATCCTGTGCACAATCACTTTTCCACATCTTTGTTAGACACACCTATGGCTGGCTGCCATGTAGAGATGCTTTGTGACAAAAAGGTCATGCTTGTACAACCGTAAAATGATTTCAACTCTGCCTGTGATTTGCTGGCTTGCCCATGTGATGAGCCGGAGGCGGTGTCACCTGTGCAAATTCCACAGCTTTTCTGGCCGCTTTCTTTCTTCTGGACAGGTTGGTCTGGTTTGAGGCGTTTTCACCCTGAGGCGAGAACTGTTTCCTGAAGCTTACCCCCTCAAACCCCCACCCCTTCTTTCAGGACTTTAAAAGCAGGCACTTTTCTCCTCTCACCACTCGATCTTCTCCAGCCAGAGCAGAAGAGTTACACACACACATTGTCATCTTCAACATGTCCACTTTCTCCAGCCGCAGCTACATGGCCTCCTCCTCCTCAATCGGTGGAGGCAGGGGTGTAAGGAGCAGCTCAGCATCATTCCTCGGGAGTGGCCGCTCATCTGGTAGCGTGCATGGAGGAGCTGGAGGGTATGGAGTGCGCATCTCCACCACCAGTTCATCCGTCGGAGGTGGCTTTAACCTCGCCGACGCTGTTGACATTTCAGCCAATGAGAAGCTGACAATGCAGAACCTGAACGAGCGTCTGGCCGCCTACCTGGAGAAGGTGCGCTCACTGGAGAAGGCCAATGCTGAGCTGGAACTCAAGATCCGCCAGTTCCTTGATGGCAAGGCTTCGCCCCAGGCCCGAGACTACTCTGCCTACTTTGCCACCATCAGTGACCTGCAGGCCAAGGTAGGGCCCTAACTCACCTACTATTCATTTACTACTATGTATTATTTAGGGAGATTTTGTTTATAGTCATGTCAGATTATGGCAGATATAGCAATTCTCATAACCCTGCCCTTAGGGTAGCCACACTTCTCACTTACACATGCCTGCTGTAAAAAAAAAAAAATCATTTTTTATTATACAGTACATTCATCTTTTTGTGAATGGTTGAGATTTACTTGTTTTGTCTCTGCATACATATACCTTTTGATGTCTGCATAACCATATGTCTGTATGACTACCTGTCTCTACACACATTCTTCTGTCTATATACAGTACATGACCCTAAGTCTGTGCATGTTCACCCATCACTCTGCATTTGTAATATATATATTTGAGAGAGAGAGAGAGAGAGAGAGAGAGAGAGCATGAAGTTACAGTTTCACCTCCCGCCCTTATGTCTCATTATTGTGTCAATTTTGCCATGTCATTCCCCAATCCCCTCTCAGTTCAAAGATCATGCTGATGTCTTTCATTTATTTCTTCCTCCTACTAAGGCCACACCCATCTCTTTCACCTATCCCATCTGCATACACAGGCCACACTTCTTTCTTTCATACAATCCCGTCTTCCTACACTATATGAGTCACACCAGTCTCTTACACTCTTACACCTTTCACTACAGGGGCCACATTTGTCATTTGTGCAATTGTATAATTTCAGGTTTTATTAGTAATGGGAAATTGTATATAAATGGTGTTTACTTCCTTTCACCTACTTTATAGATTCAGGGAGCCATTTCTACGAATGGAAGCCTGTACCTCAACATCGATAATGCCAAACTTGCTGCTGATGACTTCAGAGTAAAGTAAGTAGGATCATGCATAATACTGTAATGTAGACAATAGAAAAAAAAGTGGTGATTGAAATAGGTTAACTTAAACTTTAGTGTACAAAAATTAGCTTCATAAAACTTCATATTTATACAGAATCTCTCAGAATATATAAATGCAGCTTTGGAAGAGTACACCATTTTTTTTCCCTTAAGTTTGATCTTCTTAGGTTGAAACAAACTGCAGGTTACATATTTTTTTTTTTTTTTTTGTGTGTGTGTGTGTGTGTGTGTGGGTGTGTGTGTGTGTGTGTGTGTGTGTGTGTGTGTGTGTGTGTGTGAAAGGTATGAGAACGAGCTGTCCATGAGACAGTCAGTGGAGGCAGACATCGCTGGGCTGAGGAAGGTTCTTGATGACCTGACATTGACCAGATCAGATCTGGAGATGCAGATTGAGGGTCTGAAAGATGAGCTGATCTATCTGAAGAAGAACCATGAGGAGGTGAGACATTAACCATAACCATCTCCACAAAGAACCACTTCATTTAATGTACAGCATAAATTCACAGTTATCACAAAATTATTTGATGCAAAGGGAACATTTAACGCACCTAGACGTGATCCACCCAAATTACTTGTGAGGAGTTAACAAAAAGCTGACATTTTGGCTGTGTTTCTGTAGGAGCTCCTGTTGGCACGCTCTCAGATGAGTGGGCAGGTGAATGTGGAGGTGGATGCTGCACCACAGCAAGACCTGACAGCCGTCCTGGCTGGAATCCGTGAACATTACGAAGCTGTGGCCACTAAGAACCACAAAGAGCTCGAGAGCTGGTTCCAGGCCAAGGTGAGTGTGAACTGGATTGTTAAGCTCACAAGGCTCAGAAATTGTGTCATTCAAGTTTTTAATCATTTATGCAATCTTATTCTGTGCAGAGTGAAGCAATAAACAAAGAGGTAGCGGTGAGCACAGAAACACTCCAGACGTCCAAATCTGAAATTACAGAAGTCAAGCGAACTCTTCAGAGTCTAGAAATCGAGCTTCAGTCGCAGATTAGCATGGTAAGAGCTTCTTAGTGCAAACTTTCTGACACTAATCTTCAGCTGATTTTTGATAATTCCCGCTATATGATTTTTTGCTAACCTTCATGAAGCTCTATTCCTTAAACATGCTTTATCTCCTTTGTCTCTTTAGAAAGCGTCACTCGAGCATACTCTGGCTGAGACACAGAATCGCTATGCACAGAAGCTCTCCAGCTATCAGTTTCAGGTGACAAGTATGGAGGAGCAGCTAGTGCAGCTTCGTGCTGATCTTGCTCGCCAAGCACAGGAGTATCAGATTCTGCTAGACATCAAGACCAGACTGGAGATGGAGATTGCTGAGTACCGGAGACTTCTGGACGGAGAAGCGTCCGCCACCACCACTAGGTGAGCATTTAAGGAAAAAGAAGTACAGTAGATTATAGGAGCAATATAAATGTTTTCTCTCCTCAACTTTGTACTTACTCCCTGTCTTTCTTTCCTCTTCTAGCATTACCTCCAGTACCTCTACTAAACGGAAGGTTTTGATTGTCACAGAGGAGATGGTGGATGGTAAAGTGGTCAGCTCCTCCAGTACTTCTGAGACCAAAACACTCACCCAATAAGAATGCTGAGTCTCCATGCAGCAAGATGATGACTTCAATTCCTGTGACATGCTCAATGCTTGCAAAGTGAAATAAAGTCGAGTCGCATCAGTTCATGCGTCTGTTCTTTTTACCATAACTTTCTATCACCTCCAACCCCCCCAAGATTTGGGCCTTTATCTGAGAAAAGAGTTATTCAGAAATAAAGATTAACATTAATCATAGATTAGACATTTTTATTGTCATTATTCAAAGTAGATGTACAAAGCCAATGTTTGTTGAAATGTTGAAATGCAGGTAGCATCTAAAATAAGCCTAATATATGAATGATATATGAATGACATATTTACAATGATTACAAAGACTAAGGTATGCACTAAGTATTTCATACAATATCAGTCAACATATCTTCCACGCCAATAGTTTTCCTCAATTTTCCACATTGAAGACATCAGCACAATGAAGTAACACATGAAGTATTTTGTAATTAGTTAACAAGAGCCAGCAGTCCGACAGTATCTTAAGGCTCAAAAATTGCAAGGCATTAACTGAAGGAGTGTCTAAAGAAAAGGTAGACCAAAACTTACATCTGCTGCAGAGGACAGATATAGAGATTGTCACGGCGATCAAATCAAATTGGGTATAGGAAGCACGGTTTAGTGGTAAGCACTGTGGCCTTGCATCCCCAGGGTTGAGGGTTTGATTCCTTTTGGAGTTTGCATGTTGTCCCTGTGCTTGGTGTGTTTCCTCCATGTACTCCGGTTTTTTTCAGCAGTCCAAAGAAATGCAGATTAGGCTAAATGGTGCTCTCAAATGATCTGTTGTGTGGGTGTGTTGTGTGGATTCCTGTCCGGGCTGTACCCCACCTTGTGCCAAAAGTCTCCTTTCATGGGCTCCAGGCCCCAGTGACCCTCTACTTGATTAGTGGCATAGAAGATGAATGAAGGAGGGGGGGGGGGGTTAGATGTGTCCAAACATGAATATACGTGTGTGCAGTTTAATAAGGAAATGAGCTGCTTAGTTTTTACTAAACATCCTGCAGAACCGGCCACATGATGAGGTGGGTTTGATGAGGGTGAGAGGTGTGATGAGGGTTTGATGATGAGGGTTTGACCGCCACATCACAAGATGTAATGATGAAACTAAGAGCCCTTATGCAGGGCTATATTCCGAGGGGTCCGTAAAATATGTATGTGTGAAAGTGCACTGTCGAGAAGACCTTATAATTCTGAGATATCATGGGTATATTAATTGCAAACTTAAGTAAAAAAAAACTGAAAAAAAATTGAAAACAAACAAAACAAACACAAAGCTCCTACTGTATGTCACCTTGAGACCGGTCAGGGCTTTGGAAACTGAATATAAACTTTCTATTCTTACTTTTCATGTCTTTTCACTTATTCTCTCTTGTTTCTTTCTTTACAGTTTTTTCTTTTTAGTTTAACTTTTGGTTTGAGAGCAAATTCATCATGTTGTGTGCTGCCCTCTTTGTCTTGGACACCGGCATCTTATGTACACTTGATCTTTGTCTTTTTCATTGCCTTTTTCTTGACTCTATTACTGGAGCAACATGCTCTCTATCTGGAGCTACGCGGCGTGTGCCGGTTTCCGGGGGGCCTAAATAAACGCGGTGCCAGGTGTAGCACGTCTCTGCTGATTGCCACCATGGCAGCGTCGCCTAGCAACCACCATGAGGGTGATGGCAGATCTGCCTGTCCAGAACAGTTCAGTGCATTTCCTGGCAGACCTGCATTGTTAAAAGTACAGAAGCTTTCTTTTCGTTTTTTTTTTTTTTTTTTTTTGTCTAAACAGTGCTCTTTTACATAATATGCTGCTTTTTTATGGCCTACAAATATTTTCCTGTAAGATAATCATTTTTTGCTGGAATACTAATGTTTGGAAAACAGACATTTTATTTTGTACTAACTTAATAATGAAGTCATAAAATAAATAAGCTAGAACTTATTATCAAGACAAATTCACTGTTATTTTTTTATTAAACAATAAGAACTGCTGGGCCCGTATTTAATGAGCATCTCAGAATCATTCCCAGAAATCACGCTCAATGTTAATTTAGGACTGAAAGTATTCCTAGCTCAGAGTAGGACATACAGTAAAAGTTGTTTAGAAAGCTTCCCACTCTTACTTTCAGCAAGAAGTAGGACTGTTTATGACACTGAGAGCCGCAAAGTAGGCTTAATATTATAGCGGGTTTTGTAGTTTTGACAAGTTTTTGTAGCTTTAAATGGTGGAAAAGTAAAATGGCGAAATCAGTGTCAGTTGTTTGAAAGTTTATGCACATAGACAAAACCTATAGATGTGATAACATCAGCTGCATGATGTTATCCTAATCAGACTGCTCAGTTTTACTTTTATGACTCTTAAGAAAAGCTAGTAAATTTAACTAATTGTAGAAAATTTAGCATCAATATTAAAAGTAATCAACGCGAGACGAACCGCCGTTCTTCATGGACTACGATTCCTTCTCGGGAAGTGACCCACAGATTTTTACAAGACCTTTTTTGTAAGTAGTTTCGTCTGTAATGTGATTCTTATTCAACATTCAAACTGCTCTTTAAACAGTTTTGAGATCTGAACAGTCAGTAAACTGAAACAAAGGGGTAGGCAAGGGCTGAAAAAATGAACCTATACAGTAGGACCGAACTTGTCTACCCCTGGGGTAGAAAAAAGAAAGTTAAGATAAATTAAGAAAAAAAAAACACTAAGAAGACACATTTTATATTACATAAAGAAAGGAAAGAAAAACAATAGTAAGAAGGATAATAGACATTAGGTTGGAAATTTGACAGGTAGGAAGAATAAAAGACAGGCGCAGCAGATATAGTCAGTAAAAGAAGTAAGAAAGTACAGTAAAATAAATATAAAATACAGAAAGGGGATTAGATTGAAAGAAGAAAAAATATATATATATATATATTTGACATTTATAGGTGATTTTTAAAAATTCAATCAGTTCTTCTCCATAATTATGTATTTTAATAATTTATTGAATACCAAATTATAAGTTTTAGAATAAGTCTTAATTTATATAGCTGGCCTTCAGTTTGATTAATTGTCTTTTCATTGAGTGGTTTGAACGTCTGTATGCCTTCCTGCATTCACTCCTGTGTACTAAATGAAAAGGCCCGTACATTTAGACATATTATAGTGTTATAAATTTTGTTTCACATTTTGATGTGAGTATTTGTTCTTAAAGATGTTTTGTGGCTTATTTTGACCTAACTTTTGCTAAATGCCCTGTTTTTTAGGACAGTGACGACAATGAAGACATGTCTGACATTACTATTGGAATTCTGACAGTGATTCCCGAGCGCTCTGCAACCACAAAACTTTCCTACTCCCTGCATCTTGATGCCACAACAACAGCTATTATTTTGGAGGGTACTGTGGTTGTGGATAACCATTAGTGATTTTAGTTTGAGTAAGTAAAACTGTCTTTAAGAGAACTTAAGAAATTGCTCAGTACTACACTGATACATCAGTATTTTCCAATTGTTGAAAAGGAAAAATATCCATATTTAAAAGAATGTTTTAAAAAAAGTCAAGTGTACAAATAAACATAGTGTTGTGCCAAATCTGTTGTGTGTCTTTGTATTCTCAACTTTAGAGTACACCTTGCTTTAAAAATTTACAGCAATCAGTTTCCACAGATTCTTTGAGTAAAATGAGCAAGCAGGCATGTTAAAAGAACTGTTTTGTTTGAGTTCTGCTTATAAATTTCAACTTAAATATGTAAGTTTCCTGAACTTTTTATGTTTTTGTTTACAAGTTTTATGGTAACCTCTAGAAATACATAAGTTAACTCTACAAAGTTGCGGCAAGTAGTATCAGGTTAAACATTGTGACCTAATTTGCTTGAAAATTTTGAGGCAATCAGTTTCCATAGCTTTTCTAAGTAAAGTCAACTTATTACTTTTTACAGTGTAAAAAATAAATTTTTCTTCACAATTAATCTTAGTTTTCCAAACAGTTTTGTGAGGTAAACCTCTAATAATGAAACTTGATATACCAAGTAATAGTAATGTGAATAAATGCTGACCATGTTCTCCATTGACCAAGCCCTGGAAAATCCCACATACAACATGGACAGGTTAGTTTAGATACTGCACCATCCTCTGACAAGTTTGAAGAGCATGCAGAAAGATTGAAATAGTTATTCAAATTTGGTCTTTTAGATCATATAGCCATGCTGTGAGCCTTAAATATCAGATCCAGCTGCATTAAGTGGGGTGTTTTCAAACCCTTTTTCTATATCTTAAATATACAGCACAGGAAGGAAACCTGTACAAAAACCCTAACAAAAGATTGGTCTGCTTTGGTATTGTACAGATTGCTGAGTCCTCCCACAAAAACAGAATAAAGTCATTTTTGTTCTAATATGTGAACATGTATAATTCAGTTAAACACAATTTCATTACAACTCAGTGATGTACAGTATAACCGCGGCTAATCAGGTAAACTAAGATTTTTGAGGAATAATTTTGTTTTACATGGTGGCCTCATGCCATGTTGGATAGTTTTACAAGCAATAAAGGAATGAATGAATCTATGGTGAACCTACTTAGGCAGTATGAATATGTCAATAGTTTACAAATAATGCCTTAGGTTAAAGTGCCTCGCAGCATGTCTATTGCAACAGGAATTTATTGTATGCTAGACATAAATGCGAAACATTTCTGTTCATGATTTAACCAGTTTCACTGCCTGGGGATTTGTTTTAATTGTCAAACTGACAAAGATGCATCATAGATTATGTTTTTAAGGTTTTACACTATTTCTTTGCACTATTTTACAGTATTAAAGGCGACTAAATATTCTACTGAGTGAGGGATTTATTTCAAATTTTTCTTCATATTTGATATGAATATGGCACAATCATTAAGAATGGATTTATGTCAGTGTGATCTTCATAAGTGTCCTTGTTTATGTAGTTTTCACATGATGTTTTTAACCTTGATTCTATTTTTCTTCCATTGTTTTTTCTTTCTTGGCCTTGGGTTGATATTTACACTCTAGTATAAAATGGGGTGTTTTGCCATTTACAGTATGTTTGGATTTCATTGCCCAGTCTGACTGATTTACGCGTACATGCAAAATAAAACTATCTTCTCCAGCCTGAACCCTGGCTCTGAGTCTCCTGATTCCTTTGTCATCTAATGCTCTGGTCAGGTCTAGAAGATTTTATTTTTATTTACAACACCTTATAGATTAAAGCGCCTCAGAGCATGTCTTTTGCAACAGGAATTTATTTAATGTTTGACATAAATGCAAAACTTTTCTGTTTATGATTTAACTAGTTTCACTGCCTGGGGCTTTGTTTTAATTGTCAAACTGATGCATCATATATTGTGTTTTTAAGGCTTTACACTATTTCTTTGTACTATTTTACAGTATTAAAGACGACTAAACATTCTACTGGGTCATGCATTGTATACATAAGATGTTTGCTCTGACCTAGGCAAAACAACCTACATTCTCCCTGTTAGGACAATTACTGGAGGCACATACTTAAGAGCTTGATTTTGCCCTTGCAAAGAGTTGACCTGTGTCAGTTAATGCAGCACTGCCCTGAATTCCAGAGGCAGATGTGAGTCACAAATAATCATAACCTTAAAATTAATCTAGAAATCAAAGGACACAAGCCTATATAGCCCACCCAAATGTAAGATTATCTTTTATTTGCAAGTTTTTTTTCAGAACAGGTTTTTTTTTACGCTTGTAATATTACTGCTCACCAGAAGTGCTCTATACTGTATATGCAGGAGTCTCTAACAGATATTCCTATGTTTTTACACTAGCTACTAGGAGAAGCTCACAAAAACATATAAAAATAAAAGTTAAATCACCTTAAACTGAATAAAACCCAAGCATCCAAGTGTACTTTTCTTTAGGATCAAATAATTTATCAGGATCAAATAATTTCAGATTTACACCCATTTACAGGATCAAATAACCTTAAAGTTGATGTGCTGTCCTGGGTCCATAAATGGACAAATTATATTAATAAATAAACACACATTCTCATCCACACCAGATTAAGATGTCTCCAAATATTTCTAATAGAAAGGACCAGTTCATGTAGATTTTTGTGAGACATCTAAACCTAAAACTAATTTCACCACTGAAAATTGTGTGATTGTTAAAATTCCACTGGTGGCTTTTCTAGTCCCTGACCAACTTGGACAGGTTAATCTAGTTTTAGGCATTTTACCTTAAGGTAAGGAATGTTCATTAAAGTTCTCACCATCAACCCCCCCTCTCTTCACTTCACTATGCATAAAAGTAGCCAGTTCTCATCTCTTGCCACTCATTTTCCTCCAGCCTGAGCAGAAGAGCACATCCTCGTCATTATCATGGCAAGCATATTCTCCAGCCGTAGCTTTGCCTCCTCCTCAGCAGTCAGCACTGGTTCTCTGAGAGGTGGTTCAGCCCTAAACCTCAGCAGATCATCCGGCAGCGTGTATGGAGGAGCTGGAGGGGCTGGAGTGCGCATCGCCACCAATAATTCATCTTTCGGAAGTGGCCTAAACCTTGCAGATGCCGTTGATATCTCAGCCAATGAGAAGCTGACGATGCAGAACCTGAACGACCGTCTGGCCTCCTATCTGGAGAAGGTGCGCTCACTGGAGCAGGCCAATGCTGAGCTGGAGCTCAAGATCCAGCAGTTTCTTGAAAGCAAAGCCTCGCCCCAAGCCCGGGACTACTCTGCCTACTTTGCCACCATCAGTGACCTTCAGGCCAAGGTACAGTAGGGCCCTAACTCGCGCAGTATTCACTTGTTAAGTAATTATGGACTTTAACTTACTCACTATACCCTTCTTTACTGTGGTAGGGCTTTAAATTGTTTCCTTGTGAACTATTAAGGGTCTCATGGCCTTACAAGCCACGTCACAGTATACAGGAAATAGTGTACTCAAGAGATGCCCAAGAGATGTTTGGAATAGGGATTAAAGCAGTCACAGCAGTCCTCCTCATTATGCCTTTTCACTGTTTTTGTGATAGAGAATTTTAAAAACCCTGTTGGAGATTACTGAGTCAGATGTAGAGTCACACTCATGTTTTTAACCCAATCCCTTCTTCCCATAGAGGCCACACCCATGTTTTTCACTCAATCCCCTCTTTCTACAGGGGCCACACACATTTTGTTTTTCCCTGATCCCCTATTCCTACAGGGGCCACACCCATGGTTTTCACCTGATCCTCTCCTTCTATAAGAGACACACTGTAGATGTTTCTCAGCAACAAAGGCCATAGTAAACCTGTGTTTTTACCAAGAGATTTTCATGACAGAATTAAGAAACAGTTGTATATGATTAATAAATATAATGTTTGTGATTATTTTACAGATTCAGGAAGCCATAGCTGTGAATGGAGGACTGTACCTCAGCACTGACAATGCCAAACTTTCTGTCGATGACTTCAAAATAAAGTTAGTGTTCAAAATGGTTATTTATAAAAAAAAATTAAAAAATGAATAATTCTCCACCATTAAAAATCTCCAACTTATTTACAGTAAATTGATTCTCCTCTAACTAATAATTCTGAATTAACATCTGAATTTATAACCAAGGTTCCATTTTTCTAAAATTGTATTCTTATAATTAATTTTTAGAGGATCCATGGGTGTTTAGCTGCTAAGTTTTTGATGATTGTTTCAGGTTTGAGAATGAGTTAGCCATGAAGCAATCAGTTGAGGCTGATATCATTGGGCTGAGAAAGGTCCTGGATGACCTCACATTGGGAAAATCCGATTTGGAAATGCAGATTGAGGGTCTGAACGAGGAGCTGACATACCTAAAAAAGAACCACGAAGAGGTAATGCATAATTTCAACCATCTTCATTAAGATATAGATGCTTGTGAACCACCATAATTATAAGTTATTCAGTGCATTGCAATATTCTGATCTTTAACACAAACCCAAATGTGGAGTTCAATGCTATCATTAGCTCACGTTTAGGCTGTGTTTCTCTAGGAGCTCCTGTTGGCACGCTCTCAGATGAGTGGGCAGGTGAATGTGGAGGTGGACGCTGCACCACAGCAAGACCTGACAGCCGTCCTGGCTGGAATTCGCGATCATTACGAATCTGTAGCCGCGAAGAACCGCTTAGAACTTGAGACCTGGTTCCAGGCCAAGGTGAGTCTGAATTTGATCTAAATGCAACAGTTAGTACTCAGAATTGCATCATTATGCTTCATTTTTTGGTGTTTTTGTCTTTGCAGAGTGAGGCACTGAACAAAGAGGTTGCAGTGAGCACAGAAACGCTCCAGACATCCAAATCTGAAATCTCAGAAATCAAGCGCACACTTCAAAGTCTAGAAATTGAGCTTCAGTCACAGCTTAGCATGGTGAGAGTTTCTTAGTGCAAACATTCTGAAACTAATCTAAAATTTCTTTCTAATGATTAAGATGAGTTTTTCTTTTATTATTTTATGCTTATCATGATAACGATCATCACGATGCTGGATTTGTGTAGAATATTAATATGGCTTCCTGATAATCTTCATTATGACCTCTTGCTAATCAACAGCAAAACTTTTTACTACCCCACACTATGGTTTTCCTTAGTCACAGATTTACTAAAATATGCTTTATCTCCTTTGTCTCCTTAGAAAGCATCACTTGAACACAATCTGGCTGAGACACAGAATCGCTATGCAAAAATGCTCACCGGCTTTCAGGTTCAGGTGACGAGTATGGAGGAGCAGCTGGTGCAGCTTCGTGCTGATCTTGCTCGCCAAGCACAGGAGTATCAAATGCTGCTGGATATCAAGACCAGACTGGAAATAGAGATTGCTGAGTACAGGAGACTGTTGGATGGAGAAGCGACCGCCACCACCACTAGGTGAGTATTTCAGCAAAGAAAATCAGACTTTTTTTCTTGTCACATTTTTGTTAATTGCTCATTTTTATTTTATTTTTCAGCACGACTTCCACTACCACTACTAAGAAGGTTGTGGTCGTCACAGAAGAGGTGGTGGATGGTAAAATAGTCAGCTCCTCAAGTACTTCTGAGAGCAAAACCATAACCAGTTGAACATCCTGAATCTCCATGCAACAATGAGATGATGTCATGCTCTGTGACATGTTTCTCTACTGCTCACAGAAAAAATAATAATAAAATTGAGTCAAAGCACTTGACTTCACCAGTGTTGTTGTTTTATATTCCATCAAATAATTGAGAGTTAGATCCATAATAATTAGTTACACATTAGTTGTTTGCTACTAACTAGTAATTAGATAAACATGAATAATTAGGTCAAATGAACTGAAGATGATAACTATATTTACATTTTCCCTTTTATTTACAAAATATGCAATGATATTTAAAATAATTATTTAATGTCATGAAGTTTAGAAACAGGTGTGCTAGAATATGTATGCACCCATCATGCATAGTGGCCACTGTACAATGTGTTATGATGTGGGGTAGCTCAGGTCTAGGCTCAAAAATAAAATGAAGTAAGCCGATGACCTGAATGTAGTGAATGAGCCTCGGACAGTCAAAGCTGTCTGCGTTAAACGGCTGGTGTGAGACCACTGTGCCTGTGAGTCATTAATCTAAATAATACACAAACAACTGCAAAAGCTTCAGCAACATTAGCCTAAATTCAATACATAAACAACTAATATCTTGCATTATTATAAAAAAAAAAAAACAGCCAACAAATTGAAAGATCATCAAAACTCATTTCTAATATCTGATACTTTGGAAAGACGACCTCTTATTCACATTTTTCATAGAGAAGAAAGAGAAGAAATGGCAAAACAGTGATTACAACATAAAAACAATCAAATATTACATCTGTTCTGCAGATACAACTGTTACACCTTAGTGGTTGCTAAGCTCAGGCTTACATAATATTACGTATAATAATGAAAGGCATAAAATATGAACAAATGGTTGCAGAAAATCTTAATAATTAATTTTAATGAGTAAATGACTTTGAAGTTAAGTGTATCAAAGTTATGTGAACACTAAGTTCATTTAATTTAATCATAGACACTTTAAACTTATTTAAAGTCTAAAGTTTGTTTAATTACCCCAGTAATATCAAAAGATTTTGGTATGCCACAATTCTGAAAATATGAAAATATGACACATAATAAAAAAATAAAGATGTGCCATAGCCTCTGCAATGTGCATATTTATCATGGCTATATCTTGGGGTACAGTATATACTAATTGTTCCACTGTGTTGGCACTACTGTTTTTTTTTTGTGTTTTTTTGCCTGGTCCCTGAGTTATATTGTTGTGTTGCAGTTATGGCACTGTTTTATTATATTGTGTTTATTGCTATATTGACAAAAGAAAAATGATTATTGCAGGAAAAAAGTCTAAAGTTAGTACTTTATATCTTAATTCTGATTATACTGAGGTGGGAATTATATAAATGCAAAAATACTTGCATATCAAAAGTGTCTAATTCCTTATACAAGCCAGAGGTTACATACCTAAATTTACAGATCAAGTGCTGTAAAACTGCTTATACAAGCCAGAGGTTATACATCAAATGGATCACAGGTCAGTTGCCCCCCTTAAATTATCAACACGCATTTAAAAGCAATGCAATTTTAAAAAATAACAAACAAAACATAACTTCTTTAGAAAACAACAGAAACTTTTAAAAAGTATGATAGAAAGTTCTTTCAAATGTTTAAATTACAGCATTTGACAGACTCTTTTATCTACCTAGTAGTGTGACTTACATTTTCTTTCCATTTTCTCAAAGCAAAAACCCTGTGGGGATGAGATTTGATTTCACACATGTTTCTGCGTAAGTAGCCGTCAATCACACAGAGTTTATATAATCTCCAAAATCTACCTTTAAGGCAATGACTCATCAAAAAAGACAATATGATGATACATTTTGGTAGGCTGCATAACATGCAACTCCTGTGAATCTTTTGGGATCTTTTGGGGCAAGATCTAACAGGGCTATAAAGGCTATTAACATGGCCACCAATTTATCTCATTGTACATATGAGCAGGTGATGGTTAAGGGCCTTGCTTCAGTGGCAGTTTGGTGATGCTGGTGTTTGAACCTGTCCTGACCATCCTGCCTCCAGGTGACAGGTCTGGAGGATCAGCAGCTTTGTGCTGATCTCACGCATCAATCACAAGAGTATCAGATGTTGCTGGACTTCAAGACTGACTAAAGATGGAGCTTGCAAAGTACAGGAGACTGTTGGATGCTTGCAGGTAAATAAATGTTGTTATTTAGTGAGCTCATTTATCCGAAGCAGATTACATGAGAGACAGAATGGCAGCCCTGGAATTTCTAAAGATGTAATTATAACAAAATAATAAATTAAATAAATAACTAAAATGGTAAATGGTTACTGTTACCACAAATTTGTAGATGTAGCCCATATGTAAAAATGAATACATAAATACACTTAAATGCACAAAATACAATATAAAATTATATTGTGTAATAAATTTACAATTCAAACAATATAACAGACACCAGCAAAATCTGGCAATTCAAAACACTAAATGACACTGATACACAATGGCACAACACCTGACAAAGATATTAAGTGTCATAGTACTCAACCTAAAGTATGAGTTATACAAGAGTTTTAAGTCCACAGCATTGTCACAATGTTCTAGTAAAAAAGAATCGGTCAAAAAGGAGATCTTGAAAGCAAACTTTTCTGGCCGCATGTTGTATGTAAGGGCTACAGGAACAATCCACTACCAGGAAAAACTTCCTTCTCACCAGCTACACCAGTACAAAAGTAAAGTATATATAATTACCAAGATAACCTTTGCAGAACCATATTGGTCTTTATTTATAGAATATAATTAACCGATGTCTCTAAAGTTACATGTTCTGGAAACTACTGTTAAACACTGAACACTCTATAATAAAACTACTGGTTTCCAAAAACTGATCATGCAGTAACATTAACTTTCTATTTAATGCAGTAACATTAACTTACCATTTATTTTGTTTCCTTTTACAATTTAAGAACAAGCATAAGATATGTAATTTTCAGCTAAAATATACTAAATGTTTTTTTCACAAAAAAAAACCCTAATCTTCACCTTGTGCTTTGTCTTCTTCTTGGTCTTTTTCATTTTATCTGCGGAAGATAACATAGAGGGTGCGCTCATTCCAGTTAAACAGATCATTGGTAAAGTGGTGTGTTGACTTAACACCACATCTTGGCGATGTTTTTGCTGCACATTTCCCTAAGACATTTCCCTGGCCACTGAAACATTTGCAGGCTTAGAGCACGTGTAAGAGAAATTGTGGGAAAGTATGTCTTTATTAGAATGTACTGTAGGCCTAATTGGGTTGGTCATGAGAAAACATTGAAGATTTAGTCATAAACGTATAATCAAAATAGGTTTGGCCTTAAATTATAAATGTAGACATAAATTATAAATGTAAATCATTTAACTCAAACATTATCTCATTGATTCTCTTCTTAATAAAAATATTCAGTATATTGCATTTTAGTTCTTTATTGGTAATGACATTTTTACGGAATATAAAATAAGTTTACCATTTGCCAGTTTAATTTTAATAATTTCATTAAGGTGTACACATTTGCAAAAGGTTAGCCATGTTGATTAACTGGAAAAATAAAGAAAATAGATTTAAAAGTTTAAAAACATTTATCGATAACCAAACAATTTTGTAATGGAGTTTAGCCATTACAGATTTTAATATCTACACTGTATTTGTTTGTAAAATGTATGTAATACATAGTTGATTCATTAAACACACAGTTGATTAAAAGAGAAACTTCCTTGGGTACTTTATTTTTGCAATTCTAAAACAGAAAGTTTAAGTAATTTGCACGTTGCAGTGTTTCCCACAGGTATTAAAATATACCTGCTGTGGTAGCCAGCGGAGCGAGCCGCATAACCTGCACCACAAAAGTACTTAAGTATGCAGTCAAAAATAAAGTGACATATGTGATGAAAACCCACTCTGTCAGCAAACATACTTTTTACATCAAGGATAAAATATATTATAATATGCACATTTTGTGAGTTCTACATTTTTGCTTCGTCATCGTCAGCATTAAAATTAGATTTTTAAAGGTAATGTTAACTTTAACTATACACAACATATCAGAAAACCCAAATGCACAATTTACAAGAATACTCTGTGTGGGAAACACTGCATTGGGGAAACTATGAGGAGCACACAAGACAAATTTCTTTGAGACCAAATTGAGAACTTAATTTTCTCAATGAGAAACAATTTCTCATAAGATACATTTGAGAAGATAGAGAAAATGCCTAAAATCTCATTTAAATCTCAAAGACGTCTCATTTTTTTCTAAGAGGGAAAAGATGCAATTAACATGAGATCTTATCTTGGATTTGTATTTGCTATGGGAGGAGTCAGAAGAGATCTTGCATATCAATGGGACTGTCATAAAGATTAATGAATACAAACATTTACAGTCATGTATTAGTAAAAACAAAAAGTTAGTACCCCCTGAAAAGCTGCTAAAATACACTATCACTTACACCTAACATAAAAGAGCAATGTTGTTGACACAAGAATAGAAGTTATTATATGTATTTTATGTCAGTGAGTAACTATTTTGCTCCACACTAATTCTGAATTTTCAAAAAAAAAAATTTCAGGTGGTTCTTTGGGATAAATTCTGAAAGGAGCAGCAAGCAGGGTTGCATCCTTTTGAAGCAGACAGGGAATGCTCGACAGAAAAAGAAATCAGAAAGAAAGAAGTATTTTTGCCAATATAAGAAATTTGTTTTGGTGAAAGCAGCTTCCAGAGATACACAACACAAAAAAAATGGAAAAGGATGTGGGGTATTATTAAATGTATATCAGTGGTATTGCACAGTTTTGCACCTATTGCTCATAATAATATACTGTAATGCAGTTTTATTGCACAGAGGGGGAAAAAGTACCTGGGGGGGAATGTTTTCTTGTGCCTGGCTGTTCTGTCATGTACAATATTTTTCAGGTGTCCAATTTTGAATACTGAAGTTCTGAATTAATTCTTCATTCATAATATTCCTTATTCACTTAGTTGTCCTCAGTTTTTGTTTTTTTTTTACATTTCTTATAAAAGTGTACTCTTTGTCATCTTAAGTAATTCACTTGATTTTCTGTGAAGGAATGAGGAAAAGATTAAATCAACTCTGTCTTGTTGAAGATTTTCCGAAATTAGGATTATTCACGAGTGGGACAGCTTTACATGACAGCCATTTTCTATCATCGTGCTCCTGGACTCATTGGAACCGGTGACACACACATACACATGCAATATACTTTACCAGAATTTATATATTCATATATATATATAATATATAATACACACTGAAAATATTGTATATAATTGTAAATATTGGGTATCTGGTGCACTGCAGTGTCTATTTTTTGTACAATACACATACAGTAAGCTACTTCTGCGATTTGTTCATAGATCCGTGGTCTGTTCATATCTGCAGAAATTTGTAACTTGAATGTTTGTTAGTCAGGGACTTACTGTACATAAAATAAAAAGAAATATAAATAAAAAAATATTTTAGCAATTTTTATTAGCGGCCCATTACTCAGCTCACTATACAAGAATATTTTGCAGAAAAAGTACTGTAAAATTCTTTAAATATACCACTTGGGAAGAAGTCAAATAAAGATTAAAACTGTTATTGATTTTGACAGCAGTTTACTGTAAATGTAGAAAATAACAGCTTTATGCTGTATTTAAAAAAACAGTAAACAAGTGTAAATTTCAACAACAGTAACTTAATTTATTAGTAACTTGCTGGTAACCATGCTGCCAGTTACGTACTGTTTTTTTTTAAATGCGGCAATTTATAACAGTGTAAATTTACATTGCCATTGTTCTTTTGGCTGCTTCTGTCAAGGGGTCACCACGGGAGACCATAAGCATATGTCTTGGCAAAGGTTTTACACTGGATGCCCTGTCTAATGCAGTCCTTCCATTAAATCTCAGCTTGGGACCTGTACTAAGGATGCATCCAGTAGCTGGGACTCGAACACAGGCCTTCTGTATGGCAGGCAAGAAGCCTACAACTGAGACACCAATGCCAATGAGTATGAGATTTGAGCAATGTGGCAAACTATCTCAAACTATAATATAGGTAAGGTGTATTCACTGATAAGGACAAGGTTTTCTCTGTAAATAAACCATTGTTTGTTACTGTCTGTTTACCAGAAATCAAAGACCAAAAGCTAACCTTGGACTCCCTCTAGGAGGGAGAAGTAATACTAATCTTTAAAATCCTACCATGTTGGCATTTTGGTAGATTAGTCCAAGTCTTCTGAACTTCTAGTCCTCACTCAGTCTCTACAGTTAGACCAAAAAGCCTACATTAGCATGGCCAGCACCTACACATCACAAAGCTTTGCATAAAGATCCGTGTCTTTTAGTGGTGGTGAAGGAGGAAGAACCAAAGGACCAGTGGCATACGTATAGGCTAAAAGTATCTATAGTGGAACAGGAGGTTGTAGGGTTTGCATCTCCCAAGTCTCTTGACCATTGTTTGTTTGTGCATTAAGAGGAAATGTTGGTGAACACTTCGAGTCTGGTGTAGGTCTTAGTTCAGGTCATGAAGCATGTTCTGCTGCAAGTTTTTCATGGTGGGTTTGGAAGAGGTGTTGACCATCTAATGCCAACTTGTCATGGCCTGCTGTATAAGTCAAGATCAAGAAATGTTGAAAGTAAATGTCAGGGTTAAAGAATATAAAATAAAAAAAAAACCATGAGACAAGCCGTGTGAAGGAATGAGGAAAAAATTAAATCAATATGGTTGAAAAACTGCAGGAACAATGTATGACACCAAACACTACAGTCTTAAAATCTTAAATGGTAAGTATACATTTCTCATTAGCTAAAGTTAGCTAGGCTAAAGTAGTTTTATGAGACATGGGAATGTTAGATATAATTTGCAATAATTATAATAATAATAATAATAATAATAATATACACTACCATTCAAAAGTTTGGGGTCACTTGCAAATGTCTTTGTTTTTGTTTAGTGATTTATTTTCTACATTCTACAACAATACTGGGGATTTCAAAACTATAAAATAACACAT
>JAOVVB010000030.1:113902-128344 GCA_028570985.1 Heterobranchus longifilis
TGAGAGAAGAGGATGCAGAGGATAGGGTTAGATGGAGGCAGATGATTCGCTGTGGTGACCCCTGAAAGGGAACAGCCAAAAGACAAAGAAGAAGATATATACTTAAATATATACTTTATTTTTAGTTAGTCGATATTGTAACACATACAAATTTGTGAATAAACCAAATACAGGTACATTGTGAATAAAATCAATGAATATAATTATTGTGATTCACTTGTTACTTTTTTATAACTCTTTACAACATGCTGCTGTTCGAAGTCTGGATTGTGATTAGTCAGAAAGTGTTACACGTAATGGAAGATCTAGTTAATTTTCTTTATACAGTAACTTGTGAGTGTTGAGTATTGTTAATCTGGTGGTGCTCATGTTAAACGGGGAACAGAAATGATCCAGTTTGGATCTACATATGTTAGGTTAGAAAAGCTCAAATTTTCTGGTACCAAGAGAATTGTGCAAGAGAGTCTACTGAAACTAAATACGTTTTAATATAAAAAGTATACATTTTTTATATATAGGAGAGGAGAGAAATCATTTGTAATTCAGGACAGAAATAATAATATATTGTTCAGTTTCAGCTGTACTTAATTTAGTGTTGCATTTAAATTGCACATTTATCACAGACATGATGATTTGACAGTCAAGGACACATAATATTTTTTTTGGGGTGGGGGGGGGGGGTAATTGTTCACCTAAGAGATTGTTACCTATGGACATTGTTAAATCTTAACAGCGGCCCTTGTAAACAAAAATTCAAAGTTAGCTAAAAATAAGCACAACAGTTAATTCAAATGAGTAATTTGCTGAGTGTTCTGGGCAAAAATGCTTCACCAAGACACATAAAGAGTCTATAAAGTACCTGTGTCATGCGTTTGCACTTCTATTAAGATGAAAAATGCTTGAAAAATATGTGGAAATATTGCAGTGTGAAAGCTTCTAAAGCTATTTGCATTGATGTAGTCTTTTTCTCTGCTGCACTGATCTGCAAATGACCCTGACATTGATCGCATCCCTTCATGCTAAGAACTGTTCTTTAGGAATTCCAACTTGAAGAAAAACCCCTGTGGGAAAGAGACTTGGTTCCACACATGCTCCTGAGAGAGTGGCTGTCAATCATGAGGGTTTCAGATAATCTCCAAACTCTACCTTTAAGGCATGAACCCATCAAAAGACCCCATGATCATGAACTCTGGAAGGTTACATAACATATAATTCCTGTTAATCTATTGGAATCTGTGTGTGTGGGGGGGAGGGGATCTAACCAAGCTATAAAAGACTCCTGAACTTCTCATGCTCACTCACTCTCCAGAGTAAGACTGAAAAGCCTCCATCAACATGGCCACCACTTTCTCTGCCCGCAGCAGCTTTGCATCTGGATCTGTGATCGGAGGATCTATGGGATCCTCGCGTATCTCTCTTGGTGGTGGAGGAGGCCGGGTGAGTGCAATGCGTGCTGGAAGTGTCTATGGTGGAGCAGGAGGGTCTGGAGTTCGTATCTCCCAAGCTTTACGGTCCTTGTCCTTTGGTGGAGCAGGAGGCAGTGTTGGTGGAGGCTTCGGTTCTGGTGCAGGATTTGGAGGTGCTGCAGGGTTTGGGGGTGGTGTGGGGTTTGGAGCTGGTGCTGGGGATGCTGATGGCAGCATCATCGGCAATGAAAAGTTCACCATGCAAAACCTTAATGACCGCCTGTCCTCCTACCTTGAGAAGGTGCGCTCACTGGAGAAGGCCAATGCTGAGCTGGAGCTCAAAATCCACCAGTTCCTGGACAGCAAGACCTCGCCTACTGCACGGGACCACTCTGGTTCCTTGGCTACCATCAGTGAGCTCCAGGCAAAGGTAGGACAATTACAGGTCAAATTTAAGGAAAAACGTATTCTCTAATGAAGTTTGCAAGATATCCCTAAGCACTCTTCTCTGTATCCAAAGCTACTACTTTTTTTTACTCATTTTTTTAAGCAAATCACTATGTATTTACTGTTCTTACTGCTTTACTTCTGGCAACTGCTGATATGCTGTTAAAACTATATCTTTGGATTGATGTTTTCAGATTCTCGATGCAATTCAGTTGAACGGTACAGTCCACCTTAGCATTGACAATGCCAGCTTGGCTGCAGATGACTTCAGGATAAAGTAAGATCTTAATATGATGTAGAAGTCCTTAGTCTAGATATCTGAAGGTGACAGAGATAGCAAAAGAATCTCACCAGTAAGAATTTACACGCATTGTTTTTCCACAGGTATGAGAATGAGTTGGCTATGCGTCAATCTGTTGAGGCTGATATCGCTGGACTGAAAAGGCTGCTGGATGATCTGAACATGACCAAGAAAGATATCACCCTGCAGATTGAAGCCCTGGCTGAGGAGCTGGTGTTCCTCAAGAAGAATCATGAAGAGGTGATAAATCTATACAGGCAAACAAAATGATAAACATACCTAAATATTTCATGCAGATGTATTCAGGTTTTAAAGAATTCATCAACCTGCAACCATCTCATGTGTCTTTCCAGGAGCTGCTAACTGCACGCAGCCATATGAGCGGGCAGATTAATGTTGAGGTTGATGCTGCACCACAGCAAGATCTCACCAAGGTCATGGAAGAAATTCGCGAACACTATGAGGCTGTTGCTGCCAAGAGCCAGAAAGAACTTGAGGGCTGGTTCCAGTCAAAGGTCCGTTCCAAAAGGAGTGTATATGATCAAAGCAAGATTGCTGCTAAAGTTTCTATATCAACTTTAATACACTTCTGCAGCAAGATCAGGAGATCAGGGTGTAGCAAATGTAATATTTATACAAAGTGATTCTAATCCAAACACAGAGCTCAGTTGCTCAGGGGCTCAAACCTGAGTACTCTTTTAATTACACTGACACAAATTAGCCTTGTTCTAACTCATAGCTATTTCTTTGCGTTGGCAGTCTGAGACCCTGAAACAGGAGGTTGCTGCCAGCACTGAGACTTTGGCCACATCCAAAACAGAAGTAAACACCGTGAAGAGCACATCACAGTCTTTGGAAATTGAGCTCCAGTCTCTGTTGGCTATGGTGAGACAAAAACTTTGGATACCTTGACATTAGGTCATTATAATGATCAGGAATTTTGGATGATTGTGTGGAGTCGGTTCTGCAAACGAATTTGTGGTAATAAGGCAAATTTCCACTCTGGTTATCCCAACACAGAAAGCCTCCCTTGAGGGAACACTGTCTGAGACTCAAGGCCGCTATGCCATGCAATTATCAGGATACCAAATGCAGGTGAGGTTTGTGTCTTACTAAGCTTTCTCTTAGTATTTAAAATTTTTATTTTAAATCTTTGAAAAAATGCAAAAATTATTTCAGTTTGTCCAAACACAAAGTGAAAGGACACACAAAGATAATTTCATTAAGTAAGTTAGTAGCAATAAAATAAAAGTTTCCTAGTTATTTACGTATGTTTTTCAAACTACATTTTTGACATGAGGCATCTGAGGAGTTGAGTGTTAAGGGCCTTGCTCAAGGACCCAACACTGGTAGCTTGGTGGCGCTGTGCTTTGAACCTGTCCTAACCACACTGCCTCCAGGTGAGCAGTCTTGAGGATCAACTGGTGCAGCTTCGTGGTGATCTGGAGCGTCAGTCTCAGGAGTATCAGGTGCTGCTGGACATCAAGACCAGACTGGAGATGGAAATCGCTGAGTACAGGAGACTGCTGGATGCTGAGGCCAGCGGCAGGTAAATTAATTAAATTATTCATCGGACTCATCTACCCAAAGCACATTACACAAGAGGCAGAATGACAGGCCTGGGATTGCTAATAATGTTCTCTCTTTTTGTTTGAACAGTATGTCGATTTCCTCCACCAAAAGCTCAAGCACCAAAACAGCAATCATCACAGTGGTGGAAGAGGTGGTTGATGGGAAGGTTGTCTCTTCCTCCTCTACCACGATTAAAAAGTAGAAAACAGATTCATGGGAATTGTCTTTATTGGAATGTAGTTTACCAGTAATGTCTGTTAAAAAATAAAACATTTCAAGCATCACAGTTTGTGGAGAATGTTGTGTTAAAGAGTCACACACACAAATCCGTCCCATACACACACTTTGGTAACATTTATGTTTACTGCATGTAAACATCTTTAACCACTGAGCTACCCCTAACCCTATAATTACAGTTATAATTATAGTTTTGTTATAAGTAAAAATAAAACTCTTGCACTGAAGGTTCTCTAAAGGCCGAACAAATGATGATGATTTATGTATGATGATGTCTACAAACAGTATTAACCTCATAATCATATATAATTACTAAAGAAATATTAACAGATTTTTCATCATGCATGGATTTTTTTGTTCACATACAGTAATCTAAACAGAGCTAGAGCTTAACATTGATTTAATCGAGGCACAATAATTTTATACTTTAAACTCCAACAGTCATATTGCAAGCACCTTCTCTGATAAGAGATTTTCTCCTCTCTTCTCCCTTACAGACTACAGTATTACAAAAAAAAAATTACTGTTATATTAAAATGAAGACCCTAAAAAGACATGAATAAAAGAGTATAAAGAACATAATGACACAAGAATGTGTAGTAGCATAAGTATGCTATCACTTATGAAAGAATTCAATATAAAATAAGTTTCTGTAAGTTAACACAAGAAACATTTTCGACAGATGTGTTTGAATAACCTGGGGAAGATACATAGAGCAAAGGCAGTGAAGATCCAGCTTGAATTTAGCAACAAACATTTATACAGAAATGCCCTTCAGGCCATAATAACAAGACATCTTTTACACCATGTTAAACGCTGAAGAGCATTCCTGTGTGAAAGGGGTTATTTAGCTGTAAGTCAGTGCAGGCTAGGACTTAGATCATTTCCAGCATTGCATGCAGCTGGTCTGAAGACTGAAACTGCTGCAGGTTCTTGCATGCTTCCCGCTTCTGGCGTGTGATCAAATTCTACTCGCATACCTTTTTTCAATCACAGTCTGTCACACAGTGGGTATAATGTACAAATTACTCAAGGGTTTTTCTTTCTTTTTTTTTTCTTTTTTTCTTGAGAGGAATGTGGGGGAGGGGTTAGTTTAATTCATAGCTTATAAATGGGTTCTAATGGGAACTCAGACACTGGAAGACTTTGTTTGTGGTTCTACTTTCTTAGCAACATCTTTCACATGCAAGGATTATTAAAGAAATTATTTACTTTAAAATCTTTCATTTAACAAAGCAATGGTTGTTTTATAATTTTGGAAAAAGAAGTACTCAATACACACAAAGTACTGATTAAATAGAGTCTTTACATTGCAGTTGAACAGTTAACAGCAGTCTCAGTAAAGGATTAAAAATATGATATTTCAGTTTTATTGAAGGAATAAAATTATGAAAAAAAATAAACCTGGTGAAATGTCACCAGAGCGTTCGGCTGAGATTCTGAAGAATCTGGCGGTTGTTGTGATATTCTTAAAAGCTTTAGTCATGTGTGTGATAGACTGTGATACAGTATCATTGGTAGGAAGATGAGTCCAAGCTTTAGGTGAATAGAGAAACAGAGAACTGACATACATAATAAACTGTAAGAGCTGATCACTGAGCATTGAGATTTAGTATCAATCTCCAAATCTTAGAGATTTATGAAGAAGAAAAAGACAAAGAAGAAAAAAGATGAGGAAGAATTACACGAGTCCCTGAGGGACTTAAAGTGGTGGCAGGATTCATCTGAAAATCTCTATTCTACATTGTATGACAATAACAGGGTTAGAACAAATCTTCAGAGCTTAATCATGAGTAGAGCTGGGGATCTGGTCAGTCACAATGTCAAAGCAGCAGATAAAGGCAGAAAGATGGAGATGTAGCATGCTGGGTTTTATGTAGAGTGTAAAAAACTAGGTAACAACCAAGTTGCTCAGGTTGTTCCTCTTTAAGCTTTAATATACATAATCATGGATCCAAATTGTGTGTATAGGTTTGTAACACTTCTACATGATGACATTGTTTTCAAAGTGCATTGTGATATTTAACAACCTAATGAATCATTACAACAGTAACCCATCCCTCCTTGTTGCTTAAATGGTGTTCACTTACCACCATCTAGTGTTCTTGCAGTGTGTTCATTCTTGGTATTGCATTAAATCTGAACTGAGCTTGTGATAAATCAGACTGGGGAAAGTGCTGAACCAGGAGTCCTGAAGAGCACATATGAGATTATGGCAGAAGTAAAAACTGTCATATACATCATTCTGTTTGTCTTCTGCTTAGTGATGTTTCATCCAATATCAGTAAATAATAATAATAATAATAATAATAATAATAATAATAATAATAATAATA
This sequence comes from Heterobranchus longifilis, assembly GCA_028570985.1. Lineage (NCBI taxonomy): Eukaryota > Metazoa > Chordata > Actinopteri > Siluriformes > Clariidae > Heterobranchus > Heterobranchus longifilis. The sequence goes on from JAOVVB010000030.1 coordinate 120,202, forward strand.
ATAATAATAAACCTGGAGCTGAAGCTGTAACAATAGCGGTCACCTTTTTTCCTCCTAAAGTTATTTCTTAGACAACAAACAAACATTCTAACAATATTTTGTTTTATAGTCTTTGTAAAAGGTGTTGATTAATTTTCTATAACAGCATCTCTGACAGTCGTTCCCCCTGAGATTTACAGTATTTTGTATGTCATTGTTTCTAGTAACAACTAATTCATAAAGACTTGAAAACAGCACAATGGGAAAAAAAACAACACTACCATTATGTTTCCCCTAGATGGTGGTACATTTCCCAGGAATCTCTTTCTTCGGTTCCCTTTACTCCTCACTCCCTTTTCTTTCCACTGATTTTCTAAGAACATGCAGTACCACATGGACATGATACCTACATACTTTGTAATCACTCAGGAAATTACTTAGGACTAAAAACTCTTTGTTTATGTTTTTTCCTGTTCTTCTCCTCTTACCATTTAAAATGGGTGAAATTAATATAATTAAAAACAATCAGAACAAAAATGCTCATGCTACAATAAACGTTTGTGCAATTGTGCAGAATAACAGAACATAGTTAAAAACTCCCTTTATTTCTTTATATAATCCCCTGCTACGCTAATGTATTTATGCCTGTGTTTCACTATACTTGGATACTATCGTTGTAGAAAGTTTTGTATGCCAGAGCCATCATTGGACTGCCTGCTTCACGTCTGAAACGCTGGCCTCCCAGGAGCTCTTTTACAGCTCCCACACAGAGGCGCAAAAATAGAATAGGAGAACAGGAGTATAGAATATCAGCAAGCATGCAAGGTGTGAAGGGGTGTGTGTGTGTGTGTGTGCGATTTCTAAAAGTTGCAGTTCAAAGCTGATGTAAACAGTAATTCAGGAAATGTCAAGTTCCTCAAACATAAAGAATCATTATTTAACATAGACAAATTCCATTCTTGTTCAATAATAAATGAAAAAAACTAATTAAAGGGTAGCATATCTGTGTGGATCAAACTATATTTATTCAGTGCTTTTCACCATGGGCATTATCACAAAGCAGCTTTATAGAAGTTCTGATTTAGATTTAGATCTCTAATGAGCAAGTCAGAGCAGCAGTGGCAGGAAGACTCCCTGAGATGGCATGAGGAAGAAATCATGAAAGCAACCAGACAAAAAAAGGAAACTTACCCTTTCTAGGCCATACTGGATAGTGCAGTTATGGCTCTTAAATTGATACTTTAATCAAATTACTGTACTAAAAGTCATGCTAAATGTTCTGAAAATATATGCATAAGAGTATTGCTTTTTATTCAAATACTACAAGGGAAGACCCATATTTCTAGGTCAATAGTAATATTTTAAAATCAATGTGAAATTTCGCTGGGACCCAATGCAGTGTGGATAAGATAGGGGTGATGTGCTCAAATCTTCTGGTTCTTCTGCTGCATTCCAAACTTATTGGAGCTTGTTTATGCACCTAGTTGTACATTCAGACAGTAAGGCGATTAAATAATCTAACCTAGAGATAACAAAAGCATGAACTGTTTTTTTCTGTTTTATGTATTGACAATATTCATTCTTCATCTCAGCAATATTACTGAAATGTAAAGAATGCTATCTTAGTAATATTATCTTCATGAGCATCAAATGAATGACTAGAATCTATAATTACACCTAGGTAGGCAATTGATGAAACAGAAAGGTTGTCCAGAGTTCCAGTGTGATCAGAAAGCTTACTTCTAGCTGCATATGGTCCTAGTACCAGTACTTCTGTCTTGTCAGAGTTAATTAGAAGGAAGTTAATTAGCATACCGTGACTCTTTAGCATACCATGACTAACATTCTTCACATATTTCTCGACTTTATTAAGCTGTTTTTTCCCATCTGTCTTTGCCGAGACATACAACCCTGTGTCATCAGCAAAACAGTGAAAGCTAATCATGTTACCCATAGTTAGGATACATTTTTTAAAGGACATTGGACCTAGATTTGTTCCTTATATTTACCACCTTTCATCTACCTATAATATATTTGCAAATTTATGTGGACATCTGACTATCAAACCCGTACTGTTGTCACAAATTTGGAGGCATACAGTTGTCAAGAATGTCCATGTATGTTGATTTAAAATAATCTATTTCCTGGAACTAAAGGGAAAAATAGAAAATTTTGACTATGCAAAAAGAAAAAAAACAAGTGTCCTGCATACTTTTGGCAATATAATGCATTAATAGTTAGACAGTATGTTTATTTGAACTTAAGAATGAGGCCATTGGCTAGTTTTGGGCCAGTTTGGTCAATGGGTAGAAGCAGGTAATATGCAATACTTAATGCACACAGATACAGACGTGAGGAGGTCACGTGAAGCTCCTTGCCATATAGTTGAAATTTTTACAAATCAGTCATCCTAATTCTTCAAAAAGTGCATAATACTAAGAATAAAGTGAGTAAGATGTCCCTCAACACCAAGCAAATTTGAATTTAGAATAAATACATACCAGAATTAAAGCGCTTACGTTGAGCAAGATGGCGACAACCATCTTGCTGCACTATTAGGAAATTGGGTCAACTGTATTGTGATATGATCAAGACAATTATAGAGACCGAGCAGAAAATATCTGACCATAGGATAAGTAAAAGAAAAAGAGAGCGGAAATGGCAGAGGATTCAAATATGCCTTCATTTATCGTACCACTATAAGAGTGTTCAACCCAGCCAGTAAGGACAACACTTGTCTATGACTGCAGAGGTGAACGCCTTCTTGGAATCGACTCAACAATCATAACATTCCCTGGCAGGTACTCATGATGTACAAAACGTGTTAAATTATATAAATATTATATTGTTTGTAATTAATGAATTGGTCGACTGTGATAAATACTAACCTGTTTGGCTTGGATCTCTGTTGGCAAAATTATGAACATGAGACTCCCTCTTTCCATTACCTCTCTCTTTTCATTTTTTTTTTTTTTTAAGAGGATCAGTTGGCAAATATGAGAGGTTCACAAATGTGCCATTTTTTATGTTTCTATACTGTTTCCTTGTTTATGTTTGGGGTGGTTTTGTTTTCACACAGAATTCTTGGTTTTGTTATTTTTTGTGTTTCAAGCAGTTGTGGTTTACTTTCTTACTCATTTACTGTTTTGCTTTTTACTTACTTTTTACAGTACAGTGAAACCCTAGATTGCGAGTAACGCGGTTTGCGAGTCTTCCGCAAGACGAGCAAAGATTTTTAATACATTTTGACTTGAAAAACTAACAAGTCTCAGTTTACAAGTACCAAGTATCATGTATCACGCATGCGCTTCTTATTTTGACGCCGAGCGTCACGTGATCACAACTGAGCCAGCGGTTTTTCTCTCTCTTGCGCTTCGGAATTGTGGGTAATCGTCTCCCCTGCTGGGTCTTAGTGCGTGTCTCTTGCTGGTATAATCAACATCCGTGCATGCGTGTACTGTTTACTATAACACTGTGACCACGTGTGTGCGCGTAAAACACATTTTATTTTGTGTCTGTATGCGTGTGTGTACAGCACGCTTGTAAAGCAAAAGCAAGTCTCATTAAAGAGGTTAAAGATCCATTTTCTCTCTCTGCTCAAGGCTCAGCCTGTGTCTGTGTGAAAATTCGATTTGGTTTACGAGTGTTTTGAAATATGAGCCCGCTTCTGGAACGAATTATGCTCGTAATCCAAGGTTCCACTGTACAAAAACAGTTAATACATACACATCTAACTGGTAACTTAATCATCAATGAGTAATACCTATAACTCCAACATACGGATACGTCCTTGAAATGTAAAGGGGACAAAGAAACCCATTTGAACAATCTTGATCACCAAAAATTCGGCAGAGACTGGATCGGCCAACTTTTTTTATCTTTTTCCATGAAAAAGTGTGGCGTAATAATACTGATCCACAAAAACGTACTATTTCAATTACAAACCAATTCTGATTAAAAAAGGTAGAACAGTCACAATAAAGGGCCTGTCATCATTCAAAATTGTACCTTATTAAATTTGCCCTGAGCCTCCCACCTGTCTATTTGTCCAACACATGAACTTTGGGAACATGTTCATTTGCTGCTTAATATAATCCACCCTGGACAAGTAACTTGTAAATTTAACAAGCCAGTGGTTGTTATGTTACATTTGATTGGTGTAATCATATACCAAATTTATCATATTTACTGCTCAAAATATGGTCAGTCACTGTGTTCTACTGTGTAGCACTAGGTCCGCAGTTATAATTTTTTATTTTGATGCTGATTTGTTTGTATATGAATATTTTTTTTATTTACAAGTAATTTGCACATTCAGTTTGTAGTTTGGAATTTAGCCTAGGGTTCAGGGTGTGGCTGCTACATTTGGCAATGTGAAGGCTAATTAAAAGAACAAACATCTTTATTGATGGCAACAGTTACTCAAACACCCTGTGTTTTTTATATATATATATATATATTTTATTTTATTTTATTTTTTTGTATTAAAATACAAACATAATAATAGATGAAGTATTAACAATGTACAATTTTTAAAAGAGAGTAAAAACAAACAAACAAAATCAGTGTGGTTCTAATTTAAAATAATATTAAAGTACGGTCGCGTAGACAGTTAAGGATAAAATTATCCTCAATGACAAGACAGTTCAAAGGAGTTACACATATCTTCTGAAATTGTTTATATTTAACCAAGATTATCCAGTTCTCGATTAGGAAGGGGTTCCATCACGACCTATTTATTCATGATTAATTTTCTCCCCAACATCAGCAAAGGTTTAAAGACATCTGAATGTTCCAAAAAAAGAGGACAGCAGGCACATTAATGGGGATGCTGTAACCTTCTGTTTACGGTACATATTATAGATAGATTATCAAAAACAACATTCCAAACACCAATCCTAGGGCGTTACCAGAAACAATGAAAGAAAATGTTGATACTGTTATTGCAATTGGGACATACAGTATGGGTGATACAGTATTATTTATTTTGCGATATTTATTTGGAGACATATAAGCTCAAAGTTCAATATCAAATGGCATTTTCTTAAATTTATTGCAGACTGTGATATTTAAGGTTAGTGTAACAATATTTTCCCAGATATTTTTGTCAGTGTAACATTTTATATTCTTACCCGATGCCTTCTGTAACAAAATCAGGTTATCTGCTTTATAATTTTTGATAATAAAATATGTAAATTAAATGCTTAACTACAGTATTCATAAGAAAAAAATCTGTCCAAAAAGAAATCTGAGCTACTGCAGGTATTTATAACATTTTTGGGGGAAGATATAATGCCTTGCATGTGACTCATCAAATGACATGAAAACGTCCTTATGGAATAGATTATATATCCTGTATAATCCCACATTACTCCTGCATTCCTCTGGATCCTTTTCTTTTTTTATATTAGGGTAAGATTACTGTAGCTACATTCATATGATTAGGAAGTTTGGATGCCTGGAATGATGCGTTTATAGCTTTCAAGAGATTTGGATTTATTTTGTCATTCATAATCTTAAAAATTTCCACTGGGTACCAATCAGTCCCTGGAAATTTTCCTGATTGTAATGAATTTATTGCACTTTAAATTACCAACAGGGTAAATAGAGCTTCTAGGAGTTCTTGCTTATTCTTGCTTATTATTTATTTTAGGAATGCAAAGATCTTTGAAAAAGATATTTTCAGATTTACTTTGTGTATTTATTTCTAAACTATGTACTTTTTTGTAATATTGTCTAAACATCTCACTTATTTTAATTATTGTCTGTTATTTTGCATCCTGAGTAATCTTTGATTGCTAAAATGTATCCCTTTATGAACATCTTTTTAATTAATCTAGCAAGTAGCTGGTTGGGTTTGTTACCCATTTCAAAAAATGGAGTTGGAACAAGGAAAAATTGGAACAAGGTTTTGGGCTGATTTTGAAGAGTAAAATTATTTTTGTATTGAATCGATTCTATTTTCTATTTTTACTTGCTCGAATAATAATTCCTTTTTTCTTTTCACGAATGTAGGCAATTATCATTCCTTTCAGAAAAGCCTTGTAAGCTTCCCATACAGGCTTGATTTCAACTCCAGGTGATTTATCCATATCTGGGTTAAGGTAACAATTAAAATCACCCCCTAGAATTACATTGTTACAGTCTAGATGAGTTATTTTATTATAAACCTGAGCAAAATAACCATCAATATGTATAATTGGGGCATATATATTTGGTATCACAGCCTCCTCTCCATACAATGGGCCCTTTATTATGACTGTTATCAGAACTTGTTCATAATTGAAATAGTAAGTTTTGGATCAGTATTATTACACAACACTTTTTGGTGGAAAAAGATGAATAATAAAGTTGGCCAACCCAGACTCTGCCAAATTTTTGGAGTTCAAGATTGTTCATATTGGTTTCTTGTAATAAAGCAAAATACTTATTTTGCCCCTTTTCAAAATATTGAAGATCTTTTTCCGTTTAACAACATGTTGACACCCTTTACATTTCAAGTACATATCCTTATGTTGGAGTTATAGGTATTACTCACTGATGACAACTAGATCTGAGCGTCTGCAAAACAGACAACCTTGTGTAGGGGTTCCTAGGCTCCCAATGCTCAGTAAAGTGTGTGGTGAGTGAAGGTTGACATGACTGGTTTGATTCCCAGGAGGAGCTACTGTTGCATAAACGACTGAAAAATCATAGCAGAAATCTATGGAAAAAGGTAAGCCAGCAAAAGGCAGAATGATGTTCTGGGCAATGTTCTGCTGAATAATCTTCACTACTGTGTAGACATGGCAGTAGGCAGGCATCAGTACAGACACAGATGCTGAAGTAATGAGTGAGAAAAAAATTGTTCCAATGTTTTGAGCCTTTTCATCTATTATCCGCCCCAACAGTGCTTGAACCAATCTTCCTTCTGCTCCAAGATGAAGCTGGCTTATTTGCTTTCCTGCTGAAACACATGTGAAAGAGGATTAAGCAGAGTATCTGGTTTACATTCTCCTCTGCCATGTGTGCACAGACACATGTGGCATGTCTCAGGAGGAATCTGGTGGAATATCCTTAATTTCTTTTTCTGTCTTGGCCTGGCAGGTCACAATCAGGCCAGATCCTTGTTATGACATAGGTAGGTCAAGCTTCAAGCGCCTTGGCTACCCACCTGTTCTTTGGTAACAGGACCCTTCAGAATATTGCTATGAATGCATGCCAACAGTAGGCTTTCACAGGCTTTAACACCTGGAGGTAGGACTGTACTACTTCTAGTGTATTTATACTACCTGAATCAAGCAAGTCCAGAATAGTGGGGGGGCAACCAGGGGTGCAGGAATGAGTGCAGGGTGCATTGAACCAGTAATGACTTTTGGGTGAGGGCAAGGTTGGGATGTGGCAACCAGATACAGAGATACAGACCCTAGAGTTCTGAGTAACAAAACTATTTTCTTTTTTGTTTATAATTAATTCTAAAGAGTACAAGATAAATGTGAAGAAGAGCAAGAGAGAGCAGTGCAGGTGCATTGGTGCGATGATTCTTCAGGTTGTTGCAGGTTGGTGTTCAGAGAGCCCAGCCAGAACTTTGGAGCTGAGACAATGACAGTGGCAAGGTGAAAGGTAACAGGCTTAATCAGCCTATGAGCAAGGTGGAGCAAGCGCGGAACTGACCGGTGTTGCAGGGAGTGTTGTTTTCTGCTTTTGTGTATGCAGCTTAGAGACAGAAAGACATAAGCAGCTGCTGCAGCAGAATGAGCAATTATGCACTCATTCAGCCATGATGTTGTTTTGAGTCCTGTGGTCATGTGCTACTGTGCTCTTCAAAAGAGTGGTTCTAAAATGGTGAAGCACCATGCTGGCAGTCATGCAAGGAGTGTGTTGTTACTACAAAACCCCGCCATCACACCTAGCTTTCATGTAGATGTTACTTTCTGGTTGATAAGAGAGACTTAAGAAGGGTAAAGTAACCATAAGGATATTAATAAATAATAAGGCTGGCTCATTAGGGACAACTTTATACATTTTAAAACTTATATAAGCAAAAGGTTCCGTGTTTGATTCCCAGCCATGCTCGATTCCCGTCTCTGTGTGCATGGAGCTTGCATGTTCTCTCCGTGCTTGGTGGGTTTCCTCCGGGTACTCCGGTTTCCTCCCACAGTCCAAAGACATGTAGGTTAGGTTA
>JAOVVB010000030.1:140852-153701 GCA_028570985.1 Heterobranchus longifilis
CCTTAATGTGGGGGCCCCCTAGTGACGGGGAGGAATTGGCTACGACTAATATTGGGGAGAAAATTGGAAAAAAAAAATAAAAAAGTTATGTCTGCTTCTTACTCATCCTTGAGGATAGTTAATGTTTGTTCATGTTAACTTATGATTAACTTAAATAATGCACTAATCAAATAATTATCAACCATAAAACTATTTATATGGCTCAATCTCTTCCTAATAAATTTGAACAGTTACAGTATGTTTTTTTTTTCTTCTTATATTCGTGCTACATAGATGATCTTCAACTATTTATTCATGGGTCATTTTAATTTACTTACTTTTTATGCTAAGGTAAAACTCACAAACATCACAGTTTAAGAAAGTAGTTTTAGGCATCTTTGCAGGCTTGTCTCCCTTGGCGTCCTGCCTGCCCCACCCTGCCCTGCAATCAAAAACATGCAAAAGAAAAAACAAATAAACAAAAGAACTAGATATTATTCCTCTTCAGGTTTGGCAGGTCTAAGGCATGAAGACAAACATGGCCACTGCAGTGGAGACCAGGAAAACATAGAATAGTTATCATTATCAACGTAGATCTTCCACTCAGAAAACCACGTTCGTTCATGATGTCTAAGCTCCGTCCTGTTACAGTTCCTCCTGTAGCATGTGTAGCAGCATGATTTGACACACAGCTCCCTCTGTGGAAACACATGCACACACACACACACACACACACAAACATCACGCCTTGCTGTGGTTATTACTGCAGTACTGTATATTGTGTATATACTTTCACCTTGCATGGATGTCATACGTTAAATGCTGTATGTTGTGAAGTTGTAGCATTTTGATTTCTTTGTTTTCTGAGTTTTGGTTTGTCTCTTTTTGTTTAAGCTTTGTGGTATTGTGCTTCAGTTTACGGTTTGCTCCCATAATCTCTCACACTGGAGCCGCCAGTTGTTCAGCTCTACTGGCAGTCATATTTAGAGCAAAATGTAGCTCCAGCTTCAGATTACCTTTGAGAATGAAGTCCAAACGCAAAGTTAAAAGGATAAAGGAGCTGTAAATGCTGTGTGTGTGGATGAGAAGTGAAGTATGTGTTTACAAGGATGTGTTCAGTACGCATCCCTTAGGCGGCTTTTGTTTTTGTTTTTAACTCTACAAACTGTAAAAGAATATCAAGGTTATACCTTAAGACTAACCTTACACTAAATTAAAGCAGGTGTTGTTTGTAATGTTTATGATCCACCCTTTATAAAAATGCGTGTGTGTGTGTGTGTGTGTGTTTGTGTGTGTGTGTGAGATGAGGGTGTGTGTGATATGAGTATGTGTGCAATTCAAAGTCTGCATCTGTAATTTTAAGTTCTACCAGTGGGTGTGTTAATTGTTTCTGTATTTAATCTGAAGTTTAATCACATTAATAAACTGACAAACACATCGAGATAGTAATTAAACCATAATTACAGACATTGCGATCTACTGGATTTAATGCACTGAAGGAAGAATATCCCTCTGTTAAATAACAAATAGAAATAACTAGACCATAAAAAAAACAAAGCCACTTTTACTGAAAAATTGTAGCACATGAAAGAAAATCCGTCTCCTTTAGAACAGGGTGTGTGGGTTTCTATAACATCCTTGCTCCAAAGTTGTATTGTGTTCTAATGTTTTAACTTAGACTTAGACTCTATGTTCCCTAAGTTCCACATTTGCTAATTGCGTAAATCATCATTATTAAGGTTAATTACACATTTCATCATCACTGTTGAGTCATGGCCCACATGGGAAATAAAGCGTTGAGAAATAATAGCTATAATAATTAATTATTAAACAAATTACTGTGATTAATGTAAATGGGAAGAACATCAAGAACATCCACAGCCAGCTTTAAAGTTTTAATTTGGTTTCATCCTCAGAAATCTCACAGATCTTTGACCAGATCACACCGGGCCATCCTTAGCAGCGCTGAGAACTCCAACCATCAGCAGGCGAGTGCGAGAGAGAGAGAGAGAAAGAAAGTGAAAGACAGAAAAAGAGAAAGAGAGAAGAGAGAGAAGGTGAGAAAGGTAGAGAAAGCTGCAGGCAGTGAGTGAACTATAAAGCTGTCAGTGTGGAATTTACACACCTTAACGCTGTTCCGCACACAGACACACCTGCAGCTCGAACATTCCTTATCTTTAAAAGATAAATAAATGAAAACATTCTACATTTCAAATAATAATAATAATAATAATAATATTAATAATAAGTAAGACGTTAAGTGTAATATCTATATCACAGACCTGCCAATATAAATACAAGTGTAATATAGTAAGTTAAATATGTGTGTGTGTGTGTGTGTGTGTGTGTGTGTGTGTGTGTGTGTGTGTGTGTGTGTGTGTGTGTGTGTGTGTGTGTGTATTTTTTATGTAACACATTCTATCTCTGCAGGTGACTGCTACTGTACGTTTTTTTTGCAACTGCAAAGATGCAGCTTTGAAACAGTGATGATTTTGGTTTGTCACAGCGGACAGGGTTGGAAATAAAAAAATCAATCTTTGCTCTTACAGCACCATAGATCATGTGCAGATTCATACATTTCCCAACCATGCAGCGTGAAATCAATGAAAAACCAACAAGGAAGATGATGTGAACCAGAAATATAATTTTTATATATTTATATATTGAGTGTACACAATTGGGGTGTACATGTGGCAAACTGGTGGCACTGATGGTTTCATAAATTGCCATAAACTCACTTTTTCATATTACAGGTAAGAGTAGGGCAGAATATTCCTTTAATTATTTCTTTACACTTTACTACCTCCTCCAAAATGGTCTTATCCTCTATCCAGTTTGGCTTCATTTTCAAAGTCATTTTGATCAGGTTATGAAAGTCCTACACAGCTCTGATTTAGCGGGCTTGAAACAGTTGTTCTTGGAGCAGTCTGATTGAAATAACTTCATGCAGCCGAGTCATGCATCTATAAGTTTTGTCTATGTACATAAAGCTTTCACACCACTGGTGCTGATTTCACCATTTCAATTTAACACAGTTTAAAAATACTAAAAAAAGTTTAAAACTACAACCTACAATAATGTATAGCCTACCATGTAACTCTTAGTGTAATAAAAACAGTGACATCACATGCCCTAGGCGAATCTTACTACTTTCTAAAAATAAGAGTAGGAAGCTTCATAATTAACTTTTATAGTGCTAAATTAACTGTGTTCGCGATTCCTAGGAGTGATTCTGGGAGACTTAGTTTTCACCTTATCAGGAGCAGGTTGCCAAATTCACCAAAATACACCTAATAGACTAATTCAAAAACAAAATAAAGCCTATGAAGCACACAAACTGCAGATGAGTTTGACCCTAATGTTGTGTGTGAGACAAGATCTTGTAAGGTCACAAAATGTAGAAAGTTAAATAATATGATGCATGACAGTGTTCTTGTGGAGATAAACATGAGCAGGATGCCATTTCCATTGTAAACTTGCACTAATTATTATTTATGGAGGTGTAACTGGGCGTGGGCAGTGTGTGACTGACACGGATTGTGTGTGTACAGTTGATGAGGGACTGGATTTACCTGTGTAACGTTAATAATTTTGTTTCTTATAAGATGACATTCCTGGAGGTCAAAGCCCAGGTATAAAAAGGAGTCCCGAAGCATTTATGATTTTACTCTCTGCTTTCGGTCGAATTGTCATAAGATAAGATACGAGTAAAGGAACGACAACATGGCAACGTTCTTCTCCAGCTCCTCTATGTCAGGTAGATCCTCTGGGTTGAGCCGAAGCTCAAGTGTGCGTCGTGCAGCCAGTGTTTTTGGAGGAGCGGGAAGTTCAGGGGTGCAAATCTCATCTGCATCCTTCAGCTACAGCTCCATGGGCTCGGATGGCTCTGCTGTAATCGGCAATGAGAAGATGACAATGCAGAACCTGAACGACCGTCTGGCCACCTACTTGGCAAAGGTACGAGCTCTGGAGAAGGCCAATGCTGATCTGGAGCTCAAGATCCGCCAGTTCCTTGAAGGCAAGGCCTCGCCCAAGGCCCGAGACTACTCTGCCTATTTTGCCACCATCAGTGATCTTCAGGGCAAGGTAAAATCTCTTAACATGTGATAGTTCTATAGATACACACTGTATATAATAATATAATAACACACAGAACATCAAATTTTACCTCAGATTTGTTAGATAATTAAAGAAAACAGAAATACCCTGAAATTTCCACGTAGCATGATACGTTTGATTGTTTTCTTAGCAGATTGTAATTGGCTATTAAATACATGTATAAAGACAGAAATGTACAAAACATCAGACATGTTTGCAGCTTCCCCAAGAATCTCCCATTACACTCTAACATTACACTGGCGTTACACTTAGCATCGACCGCTAACTGAGTTTTCAGGAGTGTGAACACAAATGAGAAAGGAAATAAGACAGAACTACAGTATCTGCACTTTCATCATTTACCTCAGGTGGTTTGCCAAATTACTAAGAAAATATTAAAGTAGCAGATTTTAAGGTGTGAACCTTAGACTAGCATGAATAAAAATATTTCTCCTGTTCATGTGATGTAGATTTACGTAGCGACCCAAGCGAAGGGAGGAGTGCTCCTCAACCTGGACAACTTACGTCTGGCCATGGACGACTTCAGAACTAAGTGAGTGTACATGAGAAATGTTGTTCAACACTGTTCCTCCTTAACGTTATCATATATATACAAGGACTGAGAAAATAACACCATAACAACTGTTTGAACTAGGTATGAGCACGAGATGGAGATGCGTCAGACAGTGGAGGCTGACATCGCCGGCCTGAAACGGCTCCTGGACGATTTCAAGATGTCCAAGCAGGACCTGACCCTGCAGCTGGAAGGCTTGAAAGAGGAACTCGCCTTCCTCAAAAAGAACCATGAGGAGGTGAGAGGACACCTAACAGCACATTTAACCATAGAGCTTGTTCTGTTCATGCATGTAAAGGACCTACAGGGAGGAACTGCAACCAGCATCTACATTATTTAGGCCACGCCCCTTAATGGCACTATCTAGTCACGATTAATCTATCCTGATACATAAATATTTTTTGGTTTTTGTGTCAGGATTCAGATCAATTTAATGAGTTTAAGGTTGCTCCTAGCTCCTAATATGTTGTTTTTGTCACAATTAATTGATTTTATTAACACAGTATAACAACTTAGCTAAAGGCAGCACTGCAATGATGTTAGTTAGCTAACTAGTTGTCTTAATAGCCTCATGTGTTCCTAACCAAGTTTGTTGGTTCATTCTTGATATAACTTTGATATTTATGGCTTAAAAATACCCAAATAACAAAGAAGCCCTGGCTACAACCATGGTTTTGGATGAATGCGGAGACAGAGTGTCACAGAAAAACACTAATAAAGGAAATGTTGCACAACCTGTTAGCTAATCAGTGGCAATTCTAAATTAAGGGTTGGGTAACTGTCACACTACTGTTACTGAGAGATCGATAAACAGGAGTTTGTGTGTTTTATGTTGTAGGAGATGGCGGCAGCGCGTCAACAGATGAGCGGGCAGGTTCATGTGGAAGTCGACGCCGCACCTCAAGAGGATCTCATGAAAGTCCTAACAGAAATTCGTGAACATTATGAAGCACTCACCGCAAAAAACCAGAGAGACGCAGAGAACTGGTTCAAATCTAAGGTAAGCTTATCATAAAGTTTCTATTATTATTATTATTGATTTAACACACGCAGTTCTTTTAATTAATTTAATTCATTGTTTCATGGTTTAAAGTATATAAAATCTAGAACTGCACATAGATAGGTCCAACTTTTTGGTGGACCAGTTAGAGATTAGCTTTTATGACCAGTGGGCGGAGTCACAAGAAGAGATCTATAGGCTCTGCCCCTTTTATTTCCAACATTAACCACAAGCATTTATTAGCATGATATTCATTACTATTCATTAATCAGGAGCTTTAGAGTGATGACCATCTCAGATGGTGATGGTCATTACTGTTGCATTGTTGGTAATCCTTACCACAAATGTTTTTGTTGTTGTTTTGTAGTCAGAGGTTCTGAAACAGGAGGTGGTGACTCATACAGAGAACCTGCAGACGTCTAAAAGCGAAATGAAAGACCTGAAATCCCGTCTGCAGGCTTTGCAGATTGAGTTGCAGTCCCAACTTTCCATGGTGAGGAACATCATCATACATGCCTCCACTCCTGTAGAATGCTAGCTAACATGTGAATGAGTAGTTAGCATATGAAATTCTTGAAAAAATCTTGAACAAGGTTATGTTTTATTCCTGTACACACTGTGATGAAGTTATTGTGAGTTGTTTTTCCCTCTTGTTTGTTTGTCACAGAAAGCATCATTGGAGAGCACGCTGAACGAAACTAAATCACAATATGCTGTGCGCATGGCTGGGTACCAGACACAGGTGAGTCCACTGACGTGGTCATTATTTAAACTTAACACTTTAACGCTTCTCTGAGGATAAATTGAGATTGTGATGGGTCTCCAGGTGGTAAATCATGAGGAGCAGCTGGTGCAGCTTCGAGCTGATCTCGAGCGTCAAGCCCAGGAGTATCAGATACTTCTGGACATCAAGACCAGACTTGAGAAGGAGATCGAAGAGTACAGAAGACTGTTGGATGGAGAAGGGACCAAGTGAGTGTCCATATGAGAACAAAATGACTAACTAGCACATGTTAAATTTGTCTGTACGTCACTTCATTTTTAGTAGAGTAATGGCACAATGGTTTTATTAATCGTGGATTCTTACAGTCTGATTCAAATTATGTGTAAGAAACAGAAATTAGAATAATGCATGAGCAAAGTATATACTATGCAAATCAATAGTAATTGCCCTCCATAGGACTAAGGCTGTATCTAGCAGCAGCAGCAGCAGCAGCAGCAGCAGCAAAACCAACGCCATTACCAGTGGCAGCAGCAGCAGCAGCACCACTACCACTTCCAGGACTAAGGTGATCACAGTGCTGGAAGAGGTGGTGGACGGGAAGGTGGTCTCCTCCACAACCTCTTCATCCTACGTAACCAAATAAATCTGAGGGTTAATTGCGGAGCTCCAGTGCGCCATCATGTGGCTGAAAGAGACCACAATCTCTGACCTGAATAAAGATTAACTCAGTGCAACTCACCTCATTGTGTTTTGTGTCTCATCCTCACACACACACACACGAACTGTACATACACAGATAAATCAAAACAAAGTTCAATAAAGTCCAAACATCATTAATAATAATAATAATAATAATAATAATAATAATAATACAATCATCATAAGCAAATCATTATCTACACATACGAATGTAAACAGGAAGGTTTAAACAAAAGCACAAGCAGAAATAAATTATACATTTATAAACTATTATAAATACTGTAACATATAAAGCAGGGAACAATATCTTAATAATAATAAACTTAATCAGCATTAAGTAATAATATAACTTACAGTGAAACCTTTTAGTTATTTTAGTTATTTATGCATTTCTGTATTTTACAATATTATACTCTGATCTACAGTATATTTAAATTATTTAACTATTATTGTTATTTACTAAATACAAATATTAAATCCTGATTTCCTAATTTCATAAACCCAGAGAAAAAAAGTCTGATTTCAGTTATGCTTTAATAGCATCAAAAAAATGTAATCCATAGCATCTATATCTACAATATTTTACGATATAATGCTGTCCAGCTTGTTTTTATTTATAGGACTAGTCTGTTTCCTCTTAGTGTTTTGGTGTGCTTCTGTAATTCAGTAGCTCCATCTAGTGTTGGTTTAATTTCACAAACCATCACAGACTGAGGGTCGACCCTCCCACAAATCTGGATTAAATGTAAATAAAGTCAAGACAGACCAACCAGGTATGCTGTAATCTACCTCACAGTTCCAGGGTTTGCTTCCTGACCCTGGGTTAGTGTTGTACACGTTCTCCCCATGTCAGTATTCTGTGGGTTCCAAAGGGAAAGGGGAACCCACAGAATACTGACATGGGGAGAATGTGTGAAACACTAACCCAGGGTCAGGGACACCTTGAATTTGGATCCCCTGCATAGTAAAGTAGCGCTGTGTATCTATAAGCACATTCCTGCTACAATATTACGTATATATATATATATTTTTTTTTTCACAATTGTTTAAGGATGATGTAGTAATATCCGCTTCTGAAGATTTGGAGATTCATTTTGGGATTAACAAACAGCACGTTTTGTTTTGTCAAGGATTAACTGAAAAAGGAGTCCATTCTCAATTTTACACCACATACTGTACACTGATCATATAATTGAACAGGTTTACTCTCCTCAGTGAAGCCACTGCTGAGAGGCCTGAATGAGATCTGTTTATAGGAGACTCTATTCTGAAGCAGGTAAAACTAGCCTTTAGGAGCATCAGCGGCAGAAGAGGGGTTTTTCTCGGGAGCCAGAGCTCGTGTGAGGCCAGAATCTCCACGGCCACGTTGCGTCTCATATGATTGTACTGTGTCAGTGATTATCACCACCTTCCATAGATGCACTCTGACCAGGAAAAAATTATTAAATAAACTATAAATGCAAACTTTTCATTAGTTTCTTTAATAACTCGTTCCAGTACATGATTTAAAGAATTATATGATTTCTTGATAAACGTGTACACGGTGAGTATGAAAAGAAATCGTCACTAAAACAGATATAAACAGATAAAACGGATATGAAACTTTTCTACTTGTCCCCCCTCCCTCCCCGACATATTAAAGCAAGACACTTGCATAACAGCAAATCAGTCACAAACAGGTATGAAAACATATATAATTATATATAATGTAGACTTTAAAAAAAAAAAAAAAAAAAAAAAACGATAATACTTTGAGAGGTGTGTGTAATAGAGCATAGAAGAGAAAATCAATATATTAACATTCTTCTTTAAAAGTCTAAAATAACTGAGGTTACTTTTTTATGAATGTCTTTTATTAATTTGTTAATCATTCTCAGGGGGAGGGATCATTGAGTCTAACTGGATTATTGGAGACTAGTGATGCAAACCTGATGTTCTTCTGCACATCAAAGCCGCTGTGTAGACTAACATCATCAGCTTTTTCACCATAATGTTGGATAAATAATAAGATCAGCTAATATAGCTATACTGGTGTCAGCTAATGGTATTGCATTAGGGTCAGTGCAAAGATAGTCCAAGTGTGATGTCATAACCTGACAGATTTCCCTTCCATTCTGAAAGCTCAGTACTGAGACTGGAAAAAGTATTTGGTCCTAAAAACGTGCATTTCAACAGCTTGAGAAGTTGACAGAGGAACCCGCAGGTAGAACAAAATCCACCCCAAATATTCAAGTAACCAATGAGAGGCAGAGTAAGGTCCTGTACACTACACTTTAACTGGCATGAAATGTGTTAAATTAAGTGGACAAACCATATATCTGTTCATTAACCCACTGGCAGAGTGAGAGCTCTGTGTGCCCGTGGTTCCACAGGAACCTAACTAACTAGGCATTAATACTGCTGAAGGTGTGTGTATGGAGGTACTATTACCCCACAGAGGTAATGAGCACGTGCTTCAATTCTAAAAGACCTTAGGTCTCAGATACAGTACAGCACTCAATGTGTACCTAATATTTTGGCAGTGAGCCGTGATCTACTCTCCTCACATGACATGAAGGACACCCTCGAGTCTGGCCATGACTTCAGTCCTGCTCAAGCTTTGTGTCTAAACATGGGGTACCTAAGAGCAAGACCTTCAAAAGACCAGAGGATCTCCACAGGATTTGGGAAGGAGACACTGAGATGTTTCCCAGCACCAAGAACCGCATGGAGGTTAACCACAACGAGATAAAAATGCTCCATGGGGTTCTCCTTGCTGGACTGGGATGAACACCTCGCTGATCTCAACCAGTCTTGTCCACTAGGTAGCTAGAAATATAGCATAGATCTAATGCCTCATACTGAAATTACTGGTCTGTCCACCAGTGGCTACACATATTACTCGTACCTGTGTCTACTGCTGATCCCAACTGATCATACCTGTGAGGTGGACTGACAGATAAGCACATGATAAATCAGATAACCATTAGTCATTCATAAATAAGTAAACTAAATGTGTGTGCGTGTGGTACTGCGAACATTAACATTTTGTTTTATCTTCTATGCTCCATCATGTTGTTGTAGCTGCACTCGTTCTTTGTTATTGCGCTTTCTCTCGTTTATGGATCTGTTCGTGTGCTTTAAGGTGACCCGACTGGCTGAAGCACTTGCCACACTGCGAACACGAGTACGGCTTCTCACCCGTGTGGATCTGCTCGTGCGCCTTTAAGTGTCCGAGGCGGCCGAAGCTCTTGCCGCACTGCGTGCATTGAAACGGCTTCTCCCCACTATGGATCTTTTCATGAGTCTTGAGCACACCCGAGTTCCCAAAGCTCTTTCCACACTGCACGCAGTTATATGGCTTCTCGCCCGTGTGGCTCTGCTGGTGGTTACGGAAGCTCACCTCTTTCGTGAACGCCTTGCCGCATTGCTGGCAGGAGAACGGCCGCTCGCCTGTGTGTACCAGGCGGTGTGTCTTTAGTTCTTTGGAGTGGAAAAATGCCTTTCCGCATTCGTCGCAGGTGAACGGCTTCTCGCCTGTGTGGATTCGCTGGTGCGAGCGTAGGTCATCTGCCTTGGTGAACCCTTTGGGGCAGAAGCTGCAATTGTAGGGTTTCTGACCCGTGTGTATCAGCTGGTGCCGCTTCAGGTTGCCTGCTTGACCGAAGCTCTTGCCGCACTGCGAGCAGGAGTACGGCCGCTCGCCTGTGTGGATGCGCTGGTGCGTCTTCAGGTTTCCCAGAGTGCTGAAGTTCTTTCCGCATTGAGTGCAGGAGAATGGCTTTTCGCCTGTGGGGTTGCGAGGTTTGCGTGGTTGCGTTTTTGCTTTTGCAGTGTCTGCACTCGTGGTGTTTGTGTTTGCATTTGCAGACTGCATGTCATACATGTGAGCGGACGAAAACTCGATAACAGCATCAGGGCGGAGCTTGTTGAGCTCAGTGCGGAGCTCCGCCATGCGGATGGACTCGAGGATGTTTGACTCCGCCGTATCCGATGTCTCTGATTTCTCGGATGCAAGTGTTGAGTCGTATTCGTACCGGCTAGCCTCAAGTTCCATTGCATAGTAACACTGCAGGTCAGAACTCTGGTCCGACTTGATGTAATCCAGGTTGTCATGTGACACGTAGTCAAAGGCATCGTAACTCGACTTATACGAGTCTAACTCGGCTCCGTGGAAGGAGTGCAAATCTGACTTGATGTACTCCAGGCCGCTGATCTCCATCCTGACGTGTTCCGATCCCAGCTCTGCGGTGCTCAGAGGCTGGATCTGGGATACGTCCACGGTGCGGATCGGTACCAGCTCCAGATCGGGTTCGCTCTTTACACAGGGCAACATGGCGGTCGGCTCTGCAATCTCCGAACTAAGCGTATTTAGCATGGCGAGCGTTGGTGTCACACACTCGGCACGCAGCGGCTCCAGAGCGGGAGACATACACTCCGAGGCCAGAGCGTTCAGGCCCAGCGCGATACACTCCGTCCCCACCTCATCCATCCTTACCAGATCTGTCCCTTTAGCAGCACTGCTGATGTCTTCCCTGATTCTGGACCCTGTGTAAATAAACACGCACAAACACACAGACGCATTCAAGTTAGCTTGAGTTTGGTAGCAGCATTAGATTGATTATAATTGATTATAACTTAGTGTTCACAAAAAGCAACATAATGTACATAAAACAAAGTATAACAACACACTAACATAACACAACAAGCTCAAAAAAGAATGTAACACAGCAAACACGCATACACACACACACACACAAACTGGTGTAACACTACAAACACACACAAACTAGTGTAACAAACCACAATAATGTAACACAACAAACATACACACTGGTGTAATAACACATTAACATAACACATCAAACACAAACACTAATGTAACTAATACACACACCCACTAGTGTAACAAAACACACCAATGTAATCAACACACAGGTATAATAACACATTTATTAAACGCACCAAACACACACCCTGGTGTAACACAAAAACAGACACAATGTAACACAATACTAATGTAACACAACAAACACACACACACACACCGGTGTAACACACATACTGATATAACACAACAAACACTAATGTAACACAACAAACACACCCACACACACACACACTCACTAACACTAGAAACACACACCCTGGTGTAACACAATATGCAGTACTGTAACACTATAAGCACACACCCTGGTGTAACACAACAAACAATAGTGTAACAGAGCAAACAAATACCCTAGTGTAACACAACATACACTAGTATAACACTACAAACTCACACCCTGGTGTAACTCAACACACTCACTCTTGTAATTTAACTGGTGTAACACAGCAAGCACACACAGAGTGGTATGACATAACATACTAATGTAACACAACAAACACAAACACTAATGTAACACAATGAACACACCCAGGTGTAATAATATACCTGTGTAACACAACACTGCTTTAACACATACACAAGCGCACACACTGGTATAATAAAACACAGTATTTTTACTCAATAAACACACACTAGTGTAACACTACAAACACACACCCTGGTGTAACACGACATACACTAGTGTAACACAACAAACATATGGACTGGTGTAACGTGACATACAAATGTAACACAACAAAAATAAACATTAATTTAAGAAAAAAACACACACAAACACACACACACACACACACACACACACACACACACTGGTGTAACAACACACATTGGTGTAATAACACTCATTTTACGCAACAAACACACACTAGTATAGACAACATACACAAGTGTAACACAACAAACACACA
>JAOVVB010000030.1:171395-186975 GCA_028570985.1 Heterobranchus longifilis
TTTGGATTTTTACAACATTATTGTTGAAATACACAGTCCTGAAAAAGGGGCGTTTCTTTTTTTGCTGAGTATATATACATATAGATAGATAGATAGATAGATAGATAGATAGAATGTCTGTTAAGGGCATTTTGATATACATTGATACACCTGTTTATGGTTATATAATTTCTTGCTTTATTCATTTGAAAGTTATGTGTGCATGTGTGTGTGTGTGATAATCCATTTTTAATCATCCTGGATGTTTCCAGCACTATATAATAACTCCACAGGACACACAGCAGACACATTAAATCCACGGGACAAATGTGGAAACATCCAGGGTGAAACGTGCAGGATAACATGCAAACCCTGAACACACACACACACATATGCACTGTACGGTAACGGTTTAAAAGTCAAATGACTATGCGGGGACAATGCAGAACACGATGCTCTGCTGCTGGATCCATGCACATGCAAAACAAAGGGTGTGTACAGATTAACCTACGAACAGATGCAAAGAGATGTTTGTACGGAGATGTATGTGACATGCGTGTAAGGAGTCTCCAGTGCCAGGGCTTAGTTTAGACTTCTGAATAACATGCATAACAAGCTGTGATTGCTTTTTCTCTTATCGACTTTAAGAAAGAGAATAAAGGAAGACTGGAGTAGTCGAGTGTTTACAGCTGCTATAACATAAGAGATTCAATTGATGAATGAAGTTGAGTGGTGGCAATACTTTGTCTAGATCAACCAATCAACTGAGTAGTAGTAGTAGTAGTAATAATAATAATAATAATATACCTTTACAATCACCTGTGTAGGTGATCAATGACCGTTTATGATGTTCTCTGAGGAACTGGAATCTTTACCGCTCCTCACTGAGCTCCAGCATAATTCCAGTGACACTTTGACATGATTAAACACCTAATTTGGTTTATTAAAGCAGGGGTAAGACAGGAGTGAGTATTCACTCCTGGGAGAGTGGGAGAGTATGAGATGAGTGTCAGAGTGAGCTCCATGATGGAGGATTGCTCAGTGATGCTGCTGTGGCCTTCAGGCTATACAGCTTCATTAACTCTGCTTCGCAACAAAAACTGAGCTCTGAGTTACACACAAGCTTTAAATATGTGGACAGAGTAAACAGGGCCAGTTTCACGGAGGTCGGATGGAGTGTTTACAGAGTGACGCGGTGCACTGAGTGAGTCCGCAGCTCGCCTCCATCCATCCATCCATCCGCCTCTCAGTTTTGTTTTTCCCCACCCGTACTCTGTGGAAGAAAAATCCCGCCTCCCGGCGCGCGCCACGTCATGAACAGAAAGCCGCGCTCTGATTTGCGCGCCGAGCGCGAGCACGCAACTCGAACCAATCCCTGAACAGCATGACAGAAACGTCATAAGCGCGGAAGGGCGGGATGTACCCGGATACGGGTACGTTAAAAAATAAACGAAGCAAGGCGCTTGAGAATCCATTGAAGCCTGCAGGAAGTGTGTCGAGTTGAGGGGAGAGACACGGTAGCGTCGCGCGAGCGCTTTTACTGAGGCGGGAGAGGGAAAAATATGGCGAGGGAGTGAGCGCGCGCGCACATTAGCACGCAGCAGATCGGTTCGGGTGAGTCTGGGTTTAGTTTATTATTTTATTTAAAACAATGGAAAGATAACGGCTCTCTCTCTCTCTCACACACACACACACACCGCCGCGGATCTTTGTGTTGATTCAAAGCTACAGCTAACTAGCTAGTTAGCGCCGCTTAGCCAGGTTAGCTGACCAGATTTACCTGAACTATATAAATAAATGTAATACATAAATACATTTACATCAGATTTAGTGTTGGTAAACCTGGTATTATTATTATTTAGGCGACATTTTCTGTCGCGGTGTAGATTTTTTTCTTTCTTTGCACTTAGCATAGCGGGGGTGTTAGCCTGCTAACTAACTATGCTATCTGGGGTTAGCTGGTTAGCGCGATGCTAACTACACCCACAAAGCCAGCTAGCTAACTAGCGCTCCGGGCGCGGGGCTGGGCTAACTAACAGACATTAGAAACACCCAAGTGACACTTTAATCGTATGCGCAGTTTATTAGTAAATATATATTTTAAACAACTGGACTGGTTAAGCTAACTTAGCCGAGCTAGCTAATGTTTTTTTGTGGGTAAAAAAGGAATCCGCGGGAAATTAACCCAGATTTGGGTCATTATTCAATATTTTATTTTTTATAATAATAAATAATGTTTAGTAACCTTATTTACATGGTATATAATAATACGGGGACATGTTATTTAATGCATATTTGCATTCGGCGTATTTCGGCCTTTTGCCGCTGCCCGGAGTCTCTCAGGGGGGAAAAATGGGGGAAAAAAATAAGACGGGCTCCGTCCCAATCCACACGCTACAGCCCTATACAGGATGGGAGTAAAGTGAGGATCCTGGCGCGCGGGTCACCATGGAGACGGCAGGTAGTGCGCGAGATTAACACCGACATGCAGTGTGAGCGCGCGCGGTTTGGGACGCGGCCCGCGCGCTGTTTTATATTCTTGTAAAATCGCTGCAGTTTGGGTTAGTGTAGGGACCAAGGTCACACCTGAGCGGACGCGAATCACCTGTCTGTTCCTTTCTGTCAATTGTTTTATACCTTTTTTTTTTTTTTTATAAGTTGGGTCACATATGACTAATCTGCCAAATTCATACCAATGGCACAGAAAAAAAGAAAAAAAGTGTCCCGTGATCACCACACTTTTATTATTTTTATTTAAATTTGGGGGGTTTTTTTGCACACGGCGCTGTTTCTGTTTATAAAATTGCATTTAAGATAGATTTGTTCTTGATCCCGTCTCCAGGCTCTCAGCCCAAACAACAGCATCGATTTACAGTTCTTAATACATTTCATTACTAATCATTTTTAATTATTATTATTTTTTAACAGTTAAAACACGTTTTCCGCAAACTTAAACAAGCCAACCTGCGAGCGTTAACTTGTCATGCATAATGTTAAACTTTACACTCTTTAGGTTAATCTGTTTACGACTCTTTGTGTATATGAAGCGTTCCGTTGCGATCCTAACCGTGATGAGACAACTCAACATCACACATACTTCTCTTTCCTGTGATCATTTGATCTGTAAACCAGCTGTATAAAACTCGCCCTGACCATGATTAGGTCATTATACATAGGTGTAAGGAGCTGCGATATGCAAATCAAAGTCTTCTAATTTTTCTTATACGTTCTTAGAGGCTCCAGGTGAGAGGTTGCTCTCTTTTTGTCTCTCGCTTTTTCTTCCTGAATATACTTCAGGATTTAGGTTTAACTAGTAGTCGCGGAATCTTTCAGCCCGCAGCTCTGAAGCCTCATTGTGCTGTGTTCTCACAGGCAAGGCTGAGAGAGAGAGAGAGAGAGAGAGAAAGAGAGAGGTCGGGGCCCGTGGGCGTCTGCTCGCTGTGTGTCGGGACGGGCCTGTCAGCACCTCGTCCTGTCACATTACACAGTTCAGAAGGGGACTGAAACTGAACATCATGCATGCATTTCCGGACAGCGCAGATTTTAGGGGAAAAAAATAAAATAAGAACAGAGAGGATTCTTTGAGTTTGTGTTAATGTAAACATTTATATGCGCGCGCGCACACTGTCAAATCCAGATGTTACTATAAACACTTGTTCGGTGATGTGGAAACGTTAAAGTTCTGATTTCCCCCTGTGACTCACAGTGGAACACACAACTAATATCAGGCAATAAATTAGTTTAAGTTAAAGTGAAACATGCACCAGAGTGTATGTTTTTAGACAAATAAGGATAATAAGGATTGTCTGATTTATTTATTTATTATTATTATTTTTTTTTTTACACAATTGACATGTATGTATTGTAATGATCAGTCATTAACATATTGTTTAGTGTAGATTCAAAGTGTGTGGGTGGTAGTTATAACTTAGTGTTATAAGTTAGAACTTAGTGTTAAGTTCTTGATTTGACGCTGCACACACACACACACACACACATGCAGCTGATTTCCAGTTACACATGCTGCAATATTCACTGCACCATGTTCTCTTCACAGATGTTTCACTGCAGCGTAAGGACAGCCAAAGGGACCTCATTCTCAGGTACACTGACCAATCTGCCATCAGACGAAAGCCTCAGTCTGTGTGTGTGTGTGTGTGTGTGTGTGTGTGTGTGTGTAAATATTTACGTACGTGTACATGCCTATAAATTACAGGTTGAGATAAAAACGTAGCATGTGCCCAACAGAATTCACCCATGAATTAATGTATTAAAACACCCAGTGACCTAGAAATAAAGTCCGCACATGCGCTTTTTCTCTCTCTCATATATATACACACACACACACACCAGTTCTCACTACAGACTACAGTGTAATGTAACATGATCGTTTTGTGACTCTGGACCCATCTGGCATTTCTGTGTGTGCGCGCGCGCTTGAACACACTCAGTGGAGCAAAGAATCCAGATGGACACACAGAACGTTGTGTGGCGTTACCATAATACACGGTGTACGTGATCACACAGGTCTCCTCCGCAGGATGGCTTTAGTTCAGGACGGTTTCTTAAATCAGGTTAAATTTGGCATTCCCTAAAGTGAATAGAACATCTGCATTGCACATCTGCACTGCCCAGCAACACACCATAAAAGTGCAAGGACCTGAAAGTGAAAAATGAAAGAAAAACCAAGGTCTGTTGCAGAGATTTTCGCTTCACGTCAGAATTTGTTTATAAAAGTGCCAGGTGGCAACTGTGGCAGATCACACAACTGTTTAAAGAATTCTTTTAGCATATTTTGCATTTAAAGATGCAAAATGCGATGAGAATATGATCTACATTGTTGGATTTAGGTTAAGCTATTGTAGCTTTTGAGATTTAGGTAAATTTCTGAAAACTAGACAAACAGGGAAGTTATTTTTGCTACTCAATGACTCCAATGCTACGATTTAGATGTGAGGTGAGTGCGTTAGCAGGAAAAGGAAATTGAAATTCCCTGAGTTCCATCGTTGCACCTCCATGGGAAACGCCAGTGATTTTAATGAATCTGCAGGACTCTCTGTCCCACTACAATTACAGTAGCACAAATTCGAGTGTGTCCTGTAATCCATTTCAGACGGTTAACTAATGAGATTTGTCTCTGAATTATTCATTTAATTTAACCTCAAATCTTATATGCCGTCGTGGTGGTCCAAACCGCCGCCCAAACTCCAGAAGTTGGAATGTGGAATCTGATCCAGTGTACAACAGACACTGGCAGGCAGCCGACCGGAGTGGGTGTCAAGTGTCACTGTGCACTTTCTAACGCCCATCAGACTTCGCATCCACACACTGAACCAGACAAAGCCTTAAAGTCATGTAGGGACATAAAGGAAGTGCTCAGGCAGCTCACTTTCACTGACTTTTCGTACAAACCAGTGAAGGGTTTCCATCCAAAATATCCAATCTCCTTCACTATGCATTACAGGCTGTTAGAAATAATTCAGTAATTAGATGCGAGCTGTCCAAGTTCTTTAATAAGGAATGTAAGTCATTTGAAATTTTTGTTTCTTCTTTAGTTGATTGAAAACACTAGGTACCAAACTAAAACAAGTTTATCATCTGAAAGTTAAATGTCACAGGGGCTTCACATTATCACATTTTCAGTATAATTTTACACTTGGTAGTCAAAGCTATATTTGTCTTGCCCAAAAAGTTACAATTAAGAGTTCTTTTTAGATGCCTCATGTGTTCATCATTTAGACCTCTGCTTGTAGATGTGGGTAAAATCCTTAGAATTTTTTTATGTCTCTTCTCCTTTTTTTCTTTTGTGTCTACGTAGTCTCCCCCATCTGGCGCCCCGCATCTGTCCAGACGCTCTCTGAACCGCCGGGATCCGAGTGGAATTGAAAGGCTGACTGGAGCGAAAAATCTGCCTCCCAGGTAAAATGGCTGATACCACAGAAGCAGAGAGCTGAGCATCACACATTGCCCCCCTTTCTTCTATGTTCGAGGATCATTTTATGTGGACATTTTCCCCTTCCATTTCAAATTTCTCATCATGGCTATGCATGATATGAATCGTGCCAAGGGTTTTCCTTGCAAAGAATGCGACATGATATGCCCAAGTACACCTAGCCTTCTGGAGCATATGAAAGCCCACTATCAACAAGAAGCGATTGGCAGATTTGAATGTGAACAGTGTGGACGAATTTTCAAGCATGCCAGTAGCTTGGCGTCGCACAAAAAGTCCCACGAGCTGGGTTCATTCCAGTGCCCAGTCTGTACCAGAACACTACCCAATGCATTAGCCCTGAAGAACCACCTCCGCATTCACACTCTGTCTCCTAGTGCACAAGCTGAAGAGGAGAATGAGGATGGTGTTGATGAAGATAGGGATTATGGCTTAGCACAAGATCTTTCTGACACAGGTTACCGGGGCCACCTGAGCAGCAGCAGCAGCATGATGGCGAGCCACGACCACGACAAGCAGAAGTCTCCGGGGTCCGAAGATGCTTGGGACAGGCCGTTCAAGTGCGACCAGTGTGACAGGACCTACCGGCACCATGGCAGCTTGGTCAACCACAAGAAGTCCCATCAGGAAGGCACTTACAAGTGTACCGTGTGTTACAAGCAGTTCAGCAATCTGGCAGCACTCGGGGCCCATGAGCGCACCCATTCCAAGTTCAAGCATCCTGGGATATCCATGGGTAGCCTCGTGCCCGAGGCATCGTCCGAACATCGCCCCCCTGCCCCCCAAAACGATGACATGGCAGCCTGCTTTTGCCACCTGTGCCAAGTTTCTTTACCCAGTAAGAGTGACTTTCAGGAGCACGTCCTGTTGCATAATGCTGCATCGTCGTCGTTGGGGCTGACACGTAGTTTCCCAGGAATAGTGCCACACAATCTCAGCACTGTTCGTTCACCGGCAGTCAATCCTTACACCCCAGCTCTTGGCGACCCTCTTCCACTTCCCCCTTTACCTGACAAACGTTACGATCAGATGCTAGGGCCTCCTGTCAACAATCACATTTACACGTGTGCGTACTGTGGGTCCGGACATTCCGATGTGGAAAGTCTCAAACTGCACTACTTAACCCATGAATCACATCCCCCACCACATGCCCAAGTGGGATCCTCTATTCTAAATTCAGATGGACTGGGCTCCAACTCCCAGCCATCTGTATCCTCGCCAAGCGGGGAGTCCAGATCCCAGCAGGAGTCCTCGCCAATTGATGATGCAGACCGCAGGTTCAAGTGTCAAGAGTGTGGAAAAAGCTATCGGCACGCAGGGAGTCTTGTTAATCACAAGCGGTGTCATCAGACAGGGCAGTACCAGTGCACCATTTGCTGTAAGGAGTATCCTCACCTTGCTGCGCTCCACAGCCACCTCCGCAGTCACAAATCTCGTCCAAACTCTCAGGGTATGAACTCAGAAGGTGACTGGCTCTCATCGGAGCCCATGACAGGCCTAGATTCCCAGCAAGGCTTTGTGCATTCTCAGGATCAGGAGAATGGCACAACAACTCCCATCTCCCTTTCTGGTAATCTTGGTGATGCAGCACATTTTGTTCCTGACAGTGGTCATAGCAGCGGCCTTGATTCGCTGGAGTTCCATGACCGGTTCGATGGCTCATTGGCTCAAGGCAACTCTCAGAACAGTCGCCAATCAGACCGGAGTTTGTGTGCGGAACAGAGCAGCATGTCCAACGGTTACATGGGAAACATGGGCTTCCACAGTCCGAGCAGTACCTCTTTGCCAGCAAGCAGCTCCAGTCTCAAAGAAGGCAACCGCCATCGCCGTGGACAAGAGCATTATGGGGGTCATCAGCGAGGTCAGTCTAAGAGAATCGAAGACAAAGATGATGAAGTCTACCAGTGCACAGTCTGTGGGAACCATTACGCAAGCCTTCGGGCTCTTCGTAGCCACTTACGCAGCCATGGCATGAACCAAGGTGATGGCTCGTCCTCCTCCCTTTCACCTGTAGGTGAGCAAGAGTGGAGGAGGCGACAGGAGGGTAGTCAAGCCAGTCTACTGGTTTGTAGTATATGTGGCCAGACTTTCAGTAAAAAACACGACCTCCTTAATCACCAGTTGGTCCACGGACCTCCTCGACCAGGTGGCTCTGGACAGGGCTTGGGGGGCGGCAGCTCTAGTGCTAATGGCAAAATGGATGGAAGGAACCACATTTGCGTTGACTGTGGCATGTTCTTTGCAGATCGCCATCACGTGATCACTCACCTGTGCCCAGGCAAGGGGAGAGGCGGACTGCTGAGCAAAGACTTGAACGGAGCTAAAGGGATGAGTGGTGGTGCTGGGACCAGCAGCAGCGCTGTGGGCCACCGGCAAATGTCCGGCACGGACGATCGGCCACATAGGTGCGACCAGTGCGGGAGAGGTTACAGGCATCCGTGTTCTCTTCTGAACCACAAGAAATCACACAAGACTGGGGTCTTCCGCTGCCTTGTCTGCCAAAAACGCTACTACAACCTGCTGGCCCTCAAGAACCACCAGAGGACTCATTTTGACTTAAAGAGGTTAGCCAGCATTGCATGTGCCCTATTATACTCTAACTGTGTAGTTCTCTTTGCATACTTTGACTGTGTATGTATTGAGCTCCCCACTCGTGATTATCCAGGCCATCACTGAAACAAAACTAAGTACAATTTGAATCCAGTTGTGAATGTTAAAGAAATGTGTACAACCCATTCTATTAAAAAAGACGAGGGCCACACTCGATCGCTCTCTTTCTCACACACATGCGTCTCTCGCTCACACACACACACACACACACACAGTGTATTGCACACATCTGTCCCATTTGATATTGTGTGTAGTCATCTCTGTATTAGTAATGGATCCATGCTGTGTGCTGCACTGCTTCCATTATTGTATTCTTTTTAAAAATATATATATTTGTGTGTATATATAGAAAAATAATATTTGTATTCGTGGCTCTCCTCTCACCTATTTCTGGTTTTGTGTGTTTTTCTTCTTTTCTGTGTGTTGCAGGCACAAGTGCGAGGAGTGTGGAAAAGCCTTCAAGATCCAAAAGCAATTAATCAACCATCTTCGTCTGCACGAAGAGCACCGAGCCAAGACAGGAGTTCGAGATCACCGCGTCCAAAACATGAACCAGCACAACGGATCACGTTACGAGGGAGGACCCTCCCAGATGCAGCCGATGAGAATGGGCGACCCTAAGATGCAGAACCCTTCCCAGATGATGCCCAATTACGGACAGCCGCAAGGTTTTAAGAAGCCGTACGCCGGGGCTAGGGCTCAACAATTGGACGATGGAAGTGGGCGGCGCCCTTTTGCCTGCGATCAGTGCGGCCGCACCTACCGTCACGCTGGCAGCCTGGCCAATCACAAGAATCTACATAAGATCGGCGAATACCATTGCAACGTTTGCAACTCCACGTACCCCAACCGCCTGGCTATGAAGAACCACTTGCGTATGCATTTCGCCCTGAAGAAGTACTCTTGCCAAGACTGTGGACGCGGGTTCAGGAACCAGAGGCAGCTTGAAACTCACACCGCCAACCAACTTTGCAAAGACCTCCCAGGTCCGAGTGTGCCACCGCCAATGCCTCCTCCCCCTCCCCCGAGCTACGAGTGCAATGGATGTGGTCAGTGTTTTCGATCCTCCTCCGACCTCGCATCGCATAATTGCAGCGCGCAGCTTCCTTCGTCCTCAGCCTCCCTCAACAGCTCCGTTTTAACCATGGAGCCTGGTGACCTGGGATCTCCAGAACGCGAGGAGCGACCTTTCTCCTGCGACCTTTGTGGCTGTTCGTACAAGCACGCCAGCAGCCTTCTGAACCACAAGAACACGCACAAGACCGGCAACTTCAGCTGCTCCTACTGTGACAAGCCCTACACCAACTACATGGCGCTGCGTAACCACATGCGCATCCACACGCAGAAGAAGAGGCACATCTGCTCCACCTGTGGGAAAGCCTTCCGACTGGCCCGGTTCCTGCGCAACCACCAGAGGGTCCACGAGGAAGGACACGCCCGGTTCGGATGCCCCACCTGCGGGAAGAGCTTCCAAGGGCGCTCTGGGCTCGCCAGGCATCGCTGCGGGGACAACCAGGTAGGCAACGAGTACAGGAGGAAGGACACTTCAAGCACTTCGAGAGAAGGGGCAGAAGAGTGCCGGTTCACGTGAGTTTTTACGTCTAGTTGTTCGTTGATTTCTGAAGTGAACTTAGTAAAGATCACACGGGTCTCTACGTGTCTATTACAGGTATATGATCTCCAATCCGGCTTCCTCGGGACCATTCGCGTGCCGGAATTCGGATTTTTCTGAAGTTTGGACAGTATGATTAGTGGAGACCAGATAAGTTACCCCCACCACCCCTTTACTTTCAGCTAGCATAATGCTCTAGAATATTATTAGGCTGCCATGATTTGATTTTAATCTGTATACTGAATAGTTTTTTTTGTCTTGTGTTACAGTAAATATTGCCTTGCTGTTTTTTTATGATATAATTTCAAAACAATGTTTGCACTGTTCTTTCTTAAGCTCATTAACTTGTGGGAGCCAAAACAGTTTAAGCAAAATCTGTGTCTCCTGAGACATAAGTAAATAAAATGACATGTGGTGGTCCCAGTCATCCTCCCAGTGTCTTAGACTGTTTTATACATGTGGTGTGTTTTTGTGTGTGTGTAGAACATCATCTATCTTTCTGGAAGTCTGTTACTAAATACACCTACTAATGCATGTTTTACTAACACTACAAAAAGTACTTTTCTTTACAGATCCTCATGAGATTTATATCCTACATGGAGAATTTGTGTTAAAAGTGAAACTGTGAAAGGACTGCCTTAAACAAAAACACACAGAATATGTGTATTGTAAATTATTTCATCAGTTATCAAATTCTCCAATAAATAATTCTCCAAGTTAAATAATTCCTGGCAGCTGGATTAAAGATCATATACCTGTACATACCAGTCAGCTTTTCACTGTCAGGTTATTTTACATACAGATTAATCTAGGACACTAATACAATCAGCTTTCAGAGCTCAGGGCAAGATATTTACGACCCTCTCTTCTTTTCTACACAGGTGTGAGCAGTGCGGCCGTTCATACCGTCACGCCAGCTCTCTGCTGAACCATAAGAACACACACACCGTCGGCATCTATCACTGCGCCGTGTGCCTCAAGACCTACCCCAACCTGCTCGCTCTGAAAAACCACCGTCGGATCCATTCGGAGTTGCGGCGGCACAGATGCCCGGAATGCGGCAAGGCTTTCCGTGTCTTTTCTCAGCTTCAGAACCACCGCCGGCTCCACCAGAAAGAGCGCGAGTTCACATGCACGCAGTGCCAGCGCACGTTCCCAAGCCAGACCAGCTTCCGATTGCACCTACAGATGCATCACGGACGAGGCCAGAAATCCTCGCACTACTCCCACCAGCAGATTCCGGAACGATCCTCCTCCTCCTCCGGCGGCACTTCCGAGCTCGGATGGAGTTCCGGGCTTGACCTGACCCTGATGCAGGCCTGCCACCAGAACCCGCCACAGCGTGCCCGCAACGATGCGGGCCGTAAGTCTCATGTTTGCGATCAGTGCGGACGCGGGTACCGCCACGCTAGCTCACTGCTCAACCACAAAAACAGCCACAAGTCTGGCACGTACTACTGCAGCCCCTGTCAGAAAGAGTTCTCCAACCTGATGGCGTACAAAAACCACCGCCGCATACACACCGAGCCCAAGCGGTACCAGTGTTCCGACTGTGGCAAAGCATTCCGCGTTTCCACGCAGCTCGTGTGCCACCGCCGCATCCACACCAAGGAAAAACCATTCTCGTGCCAGCAGTGCGACAAACGATTCTCCAGCAAGTCAAACCTGCGGCATCACCAAAAAGTCCACTGGTCACATAACAGCGGCGCCCCCATGGGCACGTCGAATTTCCTATCGATGCCAACCGGACCTTTTATATAATCTAGAAGGAGCAGGAACTTTTGAAACAAATTCAATAGTGACAAGGTTTCTCGAGGTGCTGCCAGTGATGAGGTTTCTGTGAGGAGGGGTGCTATTATTTTTCAGACGAGCAGGTTGTTTAGGTTTTAGAGGACTAACCCATTCATTTCCATGCAGAAGTGAAAAAGCTAGGTTGTTTTGTGAGTTCACATGTGTCCGTCTTGAAGACTTTAACTTACCTGATTTATACTCGAGCCTGAAGCGTGCGCTCCGAACCTTTACCGCAGGTGTAGGCATGTGCCGATCGACACACGTCGCTGTCACAGCAGCAGTGCAGACTCGTCCGTATGCATATTACACACGATACATATTGTTCAGACTGGGTGTATCAAATATGTTTAAAATCTTTTGGCTAAATTGAATGTTGTTTTATAAATTGACTTTGAAAGCCAAGTCCTCGGCATATGTCTATAACGAGCGTAAAGAGTTTGCCGTCACGTTCACACATCATAAATCCAGAACAACTTCACAGTTCCATAACGTCCATTTTTGATGACATCACGGCGAATGTCCTGATTTTAAATATTAATTTAAAAAAAGTAAGAAAGTTTTCATCACTGTAGTCACACCTTCACGCTCCGAAACATCCCCTCCTTCCCCACCCCACCGTCATCCCGTATGACCCAAACGCTTTCACTCACACACTCGACTTCCTGGTGAAACAAACACGTGTAAAATACACATTGTAAGATTGATGTACGTGTAGGTTTTAGATCTGACCGCATTATTATAGGTCACATTTGAAAACTGACCGCAGTCGCCATGTCGTGTAGAACTCTCAAGGGTGTGTTTTCCGTTCTCCCTTCAGATGTTCTAAGTTTTTTTCTTAACTTGTGTGTGACGACGAGCTTCAAACCTTATTATTAATTATGACTATTATTAAATATTATCATAATTCTGCAGATGGCGGAATTGCGGTTTGCTTTCTGTTGCTCGTTGTAATTTTAAAGAACCCTTGTTTAAAAAGAAAAAAATGAAAAAGCAGCGCCTAATTAGCTAGTGTATAGAAAATTGATAGGTTGTGCTTTTGGAAAGAATGAAAAATACAAAAAAAGAAAATGTTTTAAAAAACAAGAAGCAAAAACGTGTATATTGATAGGCTTGTACTGGCATTTTGGTTTTACCTTGTATTGTATCGTACTTCTGACTGTATTATTTACAGGAACACTTTTTTATAAAAAAAAGACATCACTGTAGTATGCGTTTTTATTTATATTAACCCCATGATAGTTTTTAGGAAATCTCCCTCCTCCACACTTTTTATTTTATTTTTTATTTTTTTTGTTTTGCTTTCAGTACGTGACCGACTCTTGAGTCGAGGACGCCGGGACTCCTAAAGAACATTTGTTCTTGTGATTAATGGTTTTTATGCTTTGAATGCGATTGGGCTGTGTCTCAAATCTCAACTTTCACTCCCTTTCCCTTGTACAATAGACGGGGAGCTGTAATAATGTGTGTCTCCCGATTGAGTGTCACTGTATCGTTACTCCGTCCTCGTGACAGTCGTTTCCCCAAGGGAAAAAAAAACAAAAACATGGATGTGCCTCTGTTTCACACTTTTAAAGGATTACATTTTTTTTTTTTTTTGGGTGAACATTACAATCATTTGGACTACCTTGTATTTTTATTTTTTCCCTTTCTCTCCTTTTTTAATTTTTTTTGTTTTGTCCCTTATTTATTAGTATTTTTATTTTTTTTATTTAATTGCTTTCTGCATTTAATCCTTTAATGCCAGGACACACTGGTGTTACCGAGTCCATGATCTTATAAAAGAGCACAGTTAAAATTGTGTGTGTGTGTGTGTGTGTACATATAAATATATGTTCCTATAACCTGGAATTAGGTAAGGAAGAAAAAAAAAGAAAAAAAGAAGCTGAACTCTATAACAGAGCTAGGTGCATTGATCTGATCTGATCTGGGAACGATTGCAGATGATTAGAGGTTTCCACTTTGTGTTTTAACCTTTTCTTTTTGTTTCCCTCTTTTCATGCGTTATATATATGTACTGCTGACTATACACTTTTTTTAAAACTACATTTTGATAATTCATTTCCTAACAGAAAACTCGTTTGGATTATAACCTTAACGCTCTCAAGTAATGAAAATAAATAGCTGAAAACAAAATGATTTGCTACGTGTGTGTGTGTGTGTGTGTGTAAGAGATTTGCCTCATTGATGATGTAGATCAGGGCCCGTATTCACAAAGCTTCTTAACCCTAAAAGTTGCTCCTAGTGATGAAATTCTAAGAAAATTCTTAGAATTATGACTTTTCTTAGAATTTCCCCTTAAATTTAGGACCAAATATTAGTAAAGATAAAAAATTATTCACGAAACATCTTGGACCTAAAGACAGCTCCTAAGGTAAAAGTTGTTAAGAGTAGACTTTTAAGAGGCTTAAGAGTTTCTGTAGCAGAGGACAAAATGGCGGAAAGAAGAGATATTCTACAAACACTAAATGTAAACACTGCTCTTCTGTCCAGTTTGGTTTTCTTGTTTACTTTCGTCCATCTCTCTTGGATTGTGGGCTACATACCATCCAAAAGTTCAACTTAAATAGACTGTCCTGCAATCGTGTAAATTGGTAAAAGCTGAGCCATTTTGTTCTTATCAATTTAAAATGAATTACAAGTAATAAAATCAGTAAGATAAATTAATGTAAAAACTTAAATATAGTAACTACTGCATGGAAATTGGTTGCTTCAAAAGTAGACACATTTTCAACATTTGGCTGTTTAATTAACTTTAAGATATTTAGCCTATAACAGAAACTTTGCATAAAGTAGCTAGTAGTCATGAATATACAATTTCTTTATATTCGTTGATTTCACTGCCTGTTCTATTATCATGTATTATATTTTCACAAAGAGCACATTTTAAGACCTTTACAGAGGTCAGATGTTATTTTTTATCAACCAATCACAGTCCTTGAATTGCTGCATCATCTCTAGCAACGGGGTCAACCACACCCCCTCACTTAGATAAAGGTTTTTGTACTTTCCTTACTCAGAGTTGCTCTGAGAAGATTCCTAAATCACTTTTAGGCTAGGACTCCCAGCTAGGACTTTTTAACCTAAGATATGAGCTCTCTAAGAGAATTCAAAAAAGCTTTGTAAATACGTGCCCCAGAGTTGAAGGTTCAAGTAGCGCTTTTAGACTTTTTTTTTTTAATTGGTAGAGTGTGTGTGTCCTGCTGTGAGACAGCCCTCCCCTTGATCAGAAGTCCAGGAGCTGTAGTCTGCACCTGATCCACACTCATCAACATGGAGCTGTAGAACCTGAAGAGAAACACGTTAAATCTCCACCCTCTGTACTTTTACTTATACTCTGATCACTGGACAAGGGTGTCCAGTCTCCTCCAAGAACAGCTGGTGTCATTCTAAACCAAGCAGAAGCTGCACCTGATTTCACCTGATTAATTAGTCCTTCTGAATTTTAATAAACCGTCACGTGGGACTTCTGTTTAGTTGGAATGAAAACCAGTTTACACGTACAGGCCCTCTCTGGAGAAAATCGAACACCTGAACACCTTCGGTAGGAGAGAGTTATTCGGCATCCAGCAACTCTGTACAGCCAGAATCCGTAATCTGTCAGAGCAGCAGAAGCTAATATTGTCTGTACAATTAATTCT
>JAOVVB010000030.1:205169-223375 GCA_028570985.1 Heterobranchus longifilis
ACCAACCCTTTGTACAACAACCCCTCCAATAAATCCTTCCAACCCCAGCAACACCCTGAATCCCATATTCTCTCTGATGGTGGTTATAGGATTTCAGAGTGCTCACACAGAGTGTGTGTGTGTGATAAAATAAAGTGCAAAGTTAGGGCTCAGGTATCTGGAACACAGAGCTGGAAGTCAGATGAGTGTTTAGTGTCTCAGTGAGAGCTTCAACACTCACACATCCATCAGGAAGTACATTATAAAGTATGAGCACTACATCTACTCAGCTCTACACGCGCACACACACACACACACAGACATACAGCACAACTGATGAATCACCTATTGTGAATTCAGCTATTGTGAAATATATTTGCATATGATATGGCCTCATATACATCTAATTTAAATAGCCACACCCACATTCATGGAGCTGTTGTTGCAGTGAGCCAATAAAAACACGTAGCTTAGCTTTAAGAACAGTTACGAATATGTGCTGTTTATTATAAAACTTTAAGCCTTATGGATCAAACACATTCGTACTTCCGTTCTGCTAAATTCCCATTTCCTCATTTAAAAGTGATCTTTGGGGGCTGGGTTAAATATTGGATCACGTTGTGACTCCACAGAAAAGATGAGAAAATAGGAGTATCACTCAAAACTATGAGCTAGCATGCTATCATGAAGCTAACCCACTAGCTAAGTTAGCAGTGATATTAGCACTGTGTGGAGTCATGTCCTCATTTTTACATCCATGTGATCAATGCTACACACAGTTATAAAATCCTTTACTTGTTAGCGCTACATTAGCGCTGTAGCTTCAGGAAGCAAATACCAGTTTCCTGATCAGTTATGTTTGTGATGAACAGTGTGGAGATTAATTACTAACTAAAACACTCTGCACGGAAATAATTTGCAGCACTGCAAAGAGGTAAGACGACTACATACAAAAAAAAAAACTCAATATTAAACAGTTTCGATGTGACATGGTGGTGAGATTTCATCCCAACGTTCAGGAGCAGCGGACATTTTTGTCGTAACCGCAGTTTCAATCCACCGCAGCAGTTTTAAATTTAGTATCAAAGGCCGCCGGTGGCTGTGTGTGACCTTACACACCCGTCTCTCTCTCTCCTTCAGACACACACACACACACACACACACTGCAGAGTAAACACAGCTCCATGACGGGGCGCATTATTTCAGTAATCAGGTAAAACTAAACCTGGCAGTAATGAGGGTCGCTATAGGACGCAGTTTCATCCACTTAAGGTTCGTCTCATTCATAAAGGACAGAGGACAGAAATCATTTATTCACTAAAGTGGTGCTAAATATAATATTATTACGGAAATGATCTGATTGTCCTTCTATCTGTTCATTTATCTATCCTAACATTAATTAATTATTTCAGATTATTTATCAAAACTGATAAATTAAGCACACTGCTGCTTAATTCCTAAATCAGAAAGTGTTGATTAATTATTTATAACAGCTGCCCGGTATTGCACAGAGTTATATCAGCATTGTATTATAGCAATATTATTATGTAATTCTTTTTCTATTTTATTTTCTTCTAGCTGCAAGACTGTTATGGCACTGTTGGGGTTTTGTGTGTAGAGTATTGTGACTTTGTCTTTAGCTCCTGTAGTTGTCCACCCCTTCTGCTGGACAAAAAACACACCTTTCACATCTCTCCACCTTAATACTGGTAGCGAGATAAAACAGCTTGCCTAGAACTCATTTAATAGTAAAACACTGTGCTGTAGTATTTGGCACCAAGCTGTCAGCAGCAGATCCTTTAAGTCCTGTAAGTGCCTGAGATGGAGCCTCCATGGATCAGACTTGTTTCTCCAGAGCATCCCTTGAGATCTGAAGAATATTGAGTCGGAGTCAACACTTCAAAATCTTTGTAACGCCCTCAAACTATTCCTAAACAATGTGTGCAGTGTGTCAGGGCACATTATCCTGCTCAAAGAGGACATTGCCATTGGGGGACCCTGTCTCCATGAAGTAACTCAGTCTGTAACAGTGTTTAGGTAGGTGGTTCGTGTCAGAGTAATACACACATGAATGGCAGGTCCAAGGTTTTCCAGTACAGGATCACCCAGAAAATCACACTGCCTCTGCCAGCTCACCTTTGTCCCATTGGTAATGCTCACATGCACATTGTAGGAGCTTTGGGTGGAGGAGTCCTTTCTATCAGTACCATTATTCCCTTTTGTGCAATTTGAGTTACAGTAGGTCTTCTGTTGCATCGGACCGTACGGACCAGCCAATAAGCCTGGCCATCCATGACTCTGTCACCAGGTCAACGGTTCTTCTGCTCTGGAGTCCAGAAAACCATAGACCGGGATCATTCCATAAGATCTGCTGTTTTGGTGACGCTCTAACCCGGTGGTCTAGACATCACATTCTCGTTCTTCTCAAAGTGACTCAGATTCTTACACTCACACATTTTTTCTGCTCTTAACACATCAACTTTGAGACCTGACTGTTTACCTGCTGCTTAATATATCCCAGCTCCTGATAGTCTGCACTGTTCCCACATAACTACATAACAAAGCTAAGTTCCACATAAAGTCTTAGATGTCATCCTTGACACAGACTTTTCAGAAACTCAACAGCGTTTTCAGGTCTTCCACCCCTTTGGAGTTTAGTAATGAACCACAGTGTATTGTAGTGAAGCAGCTCTTCCCAATTTTGGCTATTACAAACTACCGGAGAATTTTTAAAGGGTTAGTCTTACTTGAATTGTCCATGTACTATGGAAGCATTACTCTTCTTTTGTGGCCTCTTCCTCCAATATCCACTTGGAGCTTTCCACATCTACACCCCTGCCCCCAGAGAGATCAGAGAAGATGTAGCCATTAGAAGAGCCAGTTCTCCTACACACGCAACACCATCTAAACAGGAATGGTGGCACTGTATTAAAGATGATGTGCCTATCCATACTCCCGGGGTATGGCCTGATAACTACCACCAGCAGCACGTGCTTCTCTTGAGCTGCCCCCATTAGTCTTTAAAAGGCTACAATCAAGAGTCTCTGCAACACCACAAACTACCTGAAAGGCACCTCTGGCTATGAATGGTGTTTTCATGTAAAGCACCTCAGGAAGCAGCTCTCAGACACATTCAGGGCATACTACCAGTCTCATCAGAACTTCACCAGAGCATTCAAGAGAACCTCACCAGAGCCTTACCAGAGCATCGTCAGAACCTCAGAACCTGGTCTGTTCAATATCATCTGGTTGGTAGCCGGTAGCCAGAAGTTTGTCTGAGTCACTGAAGTGTGTCACTGATAGGAGATGAAGGCTACAGGAATTCAAGCTATCCAAAGAAGAGAGTTTGATTCCAAATAGGAGGGAGGTCATTCTATCCAGAAAGAAGGTTATGCTCTTCAAGGAGGAGTTCATGCTATTCAGAGAGGAGTAGAGGAGCTCATGGCAGCTAAAGAGAGGCTGATGCTACCCAGACAGGAGCTCATGCTACCCAGGTTCACAGTGTCTGAGGCAATGGAGGCTACAGCACATAGTGAAGTGTTGAAGGTGGCAGAGAGGACATCAGAGGATAGGTTATGCTATCCAGAGACAGTTATGGACTCCTGAAGCTCTGCCCGAATAGGCAGAGCCCCAGCTGGGAGCAGACACAGTGTACTCTGCCCTGAGTTAAAGCGGTACACTATGTACAGGCGCAGGTCGTGTGATGTGTCTGTGTGTATTATACTCGTCTCCCTGAGTGCTGATGAGGTCAAGGACAGACAGGCTCACAGATGTTTTTGTTCATGGTTTGCATTCCCTAGTAGATATTCTGCACTTTTATATTTGATAAAATTAAAAAATCCAATCCCCTCTGACCATGTGGTAGGTGGTGCATACAGCCCCTTCTGTGTGCCTCTGTTACACAAGCCCGTGCAGACTCTGCTGATTTCAGCACAGTCCGAATGAGACGTTTTACGCTGTTGCTTTTTGTTCTTTTACTTTTTGGCATCAGGACACACTTTTTGTTGATGCAAGTATTACAAAAGATCCTAATATTTATAATAATGCAAGTCTGTCTGAATACTTTGGAGCTATAAAAATTAGTACTAAATGTCTGTAACTCCTAAACTGTTTAAAACAATGTTTTAGTTAAAGGCTTGAATTAAAGCCGAAAGTCGACACTTCAGTCACAACCTGATCTCTTCTTTACACACATGATGGAGAAGAAAGGCGCACACACACCCCGACACACTCTCACGGTCCCAACACTTATGGACATGACTGTATATAAAAATGTCTAAATGCGGGTAAATAGCTGTCTGTAAGAGGAAATAAGCATGTCAGTCAGTGTGTGTTATTCCTTGCATATTACACATAAAGAACAAGCTCAGCTGCCTTTCTAAAAAAAGCAGAGATCCATCCATCCACTCATCCATCCATCCATTCATGCATCTATTTACTCAGTAATTTGTCTGTTCATCCATCCTTCATACAATGCTGTGTGCTTTTCTTCCAGTCGTCTGATTTGTGGAGGTTGTGGGGGATTTTCTGCTGCACTCAAGAAGAACCACAAGCATAATGTTCCGAGACTGACAAACACGCCATCCTTACTTTTCTTATTAGATTCTACAGAGCAGAGTCCTGAGACTGAGGTGACGTTCAGATGCTTAGAGGAACGAGACGAATGAGAGGAAAGAGTGACATTTAGATGTTCAGAGGTACGAGATTAATAAGAGGAACGAGTCACGTTTAGATGTTTAAGGGAGTAAGTGATGTCTCAGAAGTTCAGAAGAGTGAGAGGAATGAGAAATGGTTAGATGTTCAGGAGTGAGAGGAAAGAAATGA
This sequence comes from Heterobranchus longifilis, assembly GCA_028570985.1. NCBI lineage: Eukaryota > Metazoa > Chordata > Actinopteri > Siluriformes > Clariidae > Heterobranchus > Heterobranchus longifilis. Next base: position 209,973 of record JAOVVB010000030.1, read on the forward strand.
TGTTCAGATGTTTAAAGGAACGAAAGGAACAAGTGATGTTCAGATCTTCACCGGAACAGACAGGATAAATAATGTGTGCATTAAAACTGCTAATGTTAGGAAGGCTGAGGCTGAAGGTGGTGTCACCATTTGATTTACACTTCAGAATCTGTCAGAATCTTTATGGGGAATTGGGTGGAGCTACACTATAAACCATACAGCTGGACCGCCATAAAGCAGATCGTATAATTCAGTGGTGTAGAACCAGCATAATCCCTCTGACCATTATGCATCTGTTCATCCATCTATCCATCTGTTCATCCATCTATCCATCTGTTCATCCATCTAACCATCTGTTCATCCATCCATCTGTTTATTTTCAATCTTCTCAGCCAGCCATGTATTTTTCCATAAACCAATATGTCCATCATCTAAAATATTATTATTATCCTTCAATCTTTTACCATTAATCTCACCCATCTAAAGCATCGCCTACATCTGCAACAACTCCAACATCTGCAAGTACTTCATACAAAATACTGATTGTTGTTCAACTGCATAAAATATAAACAATATTCCTATTATCTTGATTGTCATTATTAAAAAGAGAGAGAGAGAGAGAGAGAGAGAGAAAGAGAACACTAAATTTTTACATTTGTCTTAATATATTTGGTCACCGCTGTACTTTATCTACATTCAAGACATCTATGACATGTCTAACAACATCTATAACATCTCCAACATGCTCTCCAACATCTAGAATATCTAAAACATTTAGAACATTTATAATATAGTACAGTTATGGCACCTACAACATATATGTAATCTTCACCATTTCCAACATCTACATTGTCTCAAACTTCTACAAAATCTCTAACATCCACAACATCTACAAAATCTCCAACATATATAACACCTATAACAGCTCCAACATCTATAACATCATCTCCAGTATCTACAAAATCTCTAACTTCTACATTTACAACATCTGCATCATCTCCAACATCTATAACATCATCTACAGCATCTACAAAATCTCTAACATCTACAACATGTCCAACACCTATAACATATTCAACACCTACAACATCTGTAATGTCACCAATATTTATATTATCTTTCACTCATACTAAATCTGTAACATCTACAACATTTGATCAGCTACAGCGACAACATCTACATAATCTGCAACATTCACATCTGGAATATCTTTTCAATTACATTTTATTTGTACAGCGCTTTTAATAATGGTCATTATCGCAAAAGCAGCTTTACAGAATCCAAAATAAAAAAAAAATCCATAATCAAAATTGTGAAAATGTGTCTGAAATGTGAAAAATGAGTATGAATCAAAATGATCGGAATTTCTGCAACATTTGTACACGATGCCAACATCAGCACCACCTGGTCTGTATTTTAGACTCTTTTCCTCGACCTGTGGAGCACCGGGTTCTAAAATCTCCACCCAGTGCTGTGTGTTAATGGATAAACGGGAGAAGGATTCATGCTGCAGTGCACACCCACGTCTCTCTCTCTCTCTCTCTCTCTCTCTTTCTCACACACACACACACACACTCCTCTGGTCCCTTCAGGTCAGCGAGTGCATACTCCTGCTCAATGCTGCAGCATAAAGAAGAAAAACGGCAACGGCAGCTCTCTCTGTCTCTCTCTCGCTCTCTCAGACTGTCTCACTTTCTCTCTGTCTGACGGAGGAGGAGGATGGAGATGAAGATCTGTGTCACGTCATGATGCTGCTGATGGTGATGATGATGGTGATTATATAAAATATCATTATTTCCAAAATCACAGCCCATCAAGTGCTTTTCTGTGCGATTACATAATACATAAAATACCACGATGGTGTGTGTGAAGGCGAGGTGTTCACCGGCGTGTGCGTTTAAAGGACGCTGAGCTCGCTCCTCGATTTCAGGCGTAAAATATATTTCTGTTACAGTTTAAGCTTGTGCGGCATGATGATGTAATCATGTTTAGAAAATGGACGAGATGACTGGAGGTGAAGGAAAAGATGCACGGTGTGTGCCAATGAGCTACGGCAGTGCGGTAGCCATGTCTGTGGACCAACACACTGGGAGATCGCTCTCTTTCTCTCTCTCTCTCACACACACACACACACACACACACGCACAGTGCACTGAGGTTGAAGCATTTTCTCTCAGTGATGGTGCAGAAAGTCTGCAGGCCGCATTTTACTACCAAGACACACACACAATATATATCAGATTATGTAAGGCTGTCAAAAAAAATTAAACATGAAACAAAAAGAGAGGGTGGAATACAAAGTGCAGCACCAGCAACGTGTCCAGCCTCCTAATAAATAAAACACACGGTGATGGAACAGAAAAACCAGGAGTCCTGATCGATCATAAAAATGCAAATGGGTTGGATTTGGGCCCACTAACCCCCACCCTGACCAACACACCACACCCCCTCCACCCCCACCTCTACCTCCACCACCTCCTTCTTCAAACACCACCACCATGGGCTGAAATAAATAAAGAGCAATCAATAGGAGTGGAGAAACCAGTCAGACTGGATAGAGAGAGTGAGAGAGAGAGAGAGAGACAGAGCTTTTGATGCAGTGATGAGGGACATGATCATCCCACACAGGTTATAACAACACACTCAAGCATTATAACAGTGCGTTTAGTCAGCGCAGGTGCGCGCGCGTGTATGTGTGTGTGTGTGTGTGTGTGTCTGTCTGGGATTAACCATCCTGACATGAATACACCTAAAGAACCTAAAGCTCAAGCCTCACACACATACATACCACACACACACACACACATATACACACGCGCGCGCGCGCGCTCCCTCTCATTGAGAACCCGAAATGGCTCCCTGCTCCCTCCCCAGCGCGTGCACACTGCGTGTGGTTTAACATGGAGCAGCCTGCATCCTGCGCGGTGTGAATCTGTCCCTGCTGCTCCACACACACACACACACACACACGGAGCCATCTCAGCGGCACCGGCCAAAATGGCCGTGACAATGTATAGCTGGGCTTATAATAAATAAATAAATAAATAAATAAATAGGTGCGTGTGTGAGATGGAGTCTGAGTGAGCAGTGTGCTGGGATGATGATGAGGATGATGATGATGAGGGTGATGATGATGATGATCTTACACTCCGCAGTTCCTGTGTGCGGTCCTTCATCTCTCCCCCGCCGTGGCGCGCGCGCTGCCTCCCGCAGAAATCAGCTGAATTAACGCAAGCAGCTTCTCCCGCAGCTCTTCTTCTTCTGCTTCTTCTTCACGCGTCCGTTCCCTTCTTTCTCTAACAAATTGCCTGCTTTCTTTCCTTAACTAAAGAAAAGCTTAAATACTGTTTTTTCTCTTTTTTTTTTATTTAGAAAAAAAAAATGAGTGATCTTTTTTCCCTTCCGTTCTTTTTGTCCTTTTTTCCCACACTGTGCTTGTGCGTCCTCGGTACTGATGCTGCAGAAAAGAGAAAAAAAAAGGGGGGGAGCGATGCGGAGGGATAGAGCAACATTGCGCATGCGCGAAACTCCCTCCCTATATATATATATTTTTTTTCTCCCCCTCCCTTCCTCTATTTCCGCATACTACGGTACTGGTTAGGAAGCCTGAGGAGTAGGCTAGTGTTAGCGCGCAAGTGTTTAGTCAGAGACTCTCAACACCACGCATACTAAACAGTCCAGCATGTATAGTGCGTTTACGCACTGCGCATGCGCAGTAGCTATGGCGACGGGCGAGCCGCAGCCGCTGGTGACGCACCCTACTACTCTGTTTAGTACGGATAGTACGCGTTATTGTCTTTAGGATGACACTTTAGTACTTCACCGTATTTCTGAGTGCGTACTATTTAATATGTCCCTGGTTGTCATGGTAACAGGGCTGGATATGCTTGGATAGATAAGTTTTCCGCACTAATCTTGTTTAGTACGGGAGTGTAGATGATGTCTCTGTCACTCACTCTCCTTTTCCTCCTCTGTGCCTGCTGTGTAAACACGCCCTTACGCGCTCAGTGATGCCTCATTAATGCCAAAGGGCTGAGCCTGCTGTCCGTACTGCGCATGCGCACTGTGCAGCTTAGGGAGCACAGGCGAGTTCCGGGATGGAAACGGAAAGAGTGACGTCACACCTCCTTTGTTATGAGATGGCTACGTTTCTCCATTCACACATTTTTTTTTTTCGTGGATGTTATGCAGCATCTGTAATGTCAGGAGATTTATGAGCTTTCTGTCCTCATACCTAAGTTACCTGAGCTTCAGCTTTACTCATCGACATTTCTTCTGATAAAGACACACTCGGCACAATAAAGCTAATTAAATAAACCTATTTTTGCCTTGTTATTCTACAACATATATGGAAATGACAGGGGGTGAATACTTATGCAATATAATAAAATATAGATATTTTATATATGTGTCGTTGATACGACGGACCTAAAATAATTTTAATAATGTATTCAGCTGTAGCCAAAGTTTTTGAGAATGACAAATATTGCTTGCTTCAGTGTTTGCTTTTGCTTCATCTTTTTGTCAGATGTTACTATGGTATACTGAGCAATAATTAAATGTTTCTTAAGTGTCAAAGGCTTTTATGGACAATTACATTAAGTTTAGGCAAAGAGTCAATATTTGCAGCGTTGAACCTTCTTTTTCATGACTTCAACAAATTGCCCTGGCATGCTGACAATCAACTTCTAGGCCACATCCTGACAGATGGCAGCCCATTCTTGCATAATCAATGCTTGGAGTTTGTCAGAATTTGTAGGGGTTTTTTGCCTCTTGAAGATTAACCACAGGTTCTTAATGGGATTACTGGCCATGGATCCAATGTTTTGTTTCCCAAGCCACTTGGGTATCATTTTTGCCTCTTGGCAAGGTGTGCCATCATGCTGGAAAAGGCATTGTGTTTGGCGTTACCAACTGTTCTTGTATGACTGAGAGAAGTTGCTAACGAAGGAGGTTTTTGTACCATTCTTTATTAATGGCTGAGTTCTTAGACAAAATTGTGAGTGAGCCCACTTCCTTGGCTGAGAAACATCCCCACACATGAATGGTCCTATGATGCTTCACTGTTGACATGGGCGTCGCTAGGCCATTTTTAGGGGGGCTTTAGCAGCATTTTTGACATGTAGTTCACACAGTATGTATGAATTTTAGTGCATAAGTAAACAATATCCCAAAAGAAGAAAGACAGCACAGGCACACTTTTTAAACACACAAAAAAATCTTTTAAAAAAACAAATATTTGTTAGGTGAGCAATATTTTTTTTAAATGTTATTCTGACCAAAATTAGATAAAATAAAAAAGTATTTGGACACTTAAGCTTGTTGTGGGTGTCACTGTTAATGTTTAATGCATCCTGTATATACTGTACTATACATTACAATAGAAGACGTGTACTCAGGCACACTAGGTGGCAGTATGCACCTTAAATTGGTATTGAAATCCATGAAAAAATTGACCCACAAAAGATATATTGCATGGCCATGAGGGTCATGTGATCACATTGTTTCATGGTGAGACTTTAGCATTATAAGAACAGGGATCAGCAGCATATACAGGGCATGGGACAGAATGCCAGTGCATCACAGGGAACACGCATAAGCACACAAACGATCACACAATATGGGCAATTTGGAAATGCATATCTTTGGACTGTGGAAGGGAACCGGAGGAAACAAAAAAGTTTTCCAGAGGAAACCCACCAAGCATTGAGAAAACATGCAAACGCCACACAAACACCCAAAACCCAAACCCTTGACCCTAGAGGTGCGAGGCCCCTGTGAAATGACTTGATTGAAAAAAATAATTTTTATTTAAGCTTTATTAATCAGGGCATTTCATGGTACAGATAATTCTAGTAAAATTTCAAAAGCAAAGGTGACAGCTGTGCATTCTGGGATTTTAGGAGTGCACTAGATGCTTTATTGTGACCGCAGATTAATTTAAAAGAATAACTCACAACACCGACTGGGGTATTATATATTATAAAACATGTAATCCCTAATTAATATGTTATAAAACAATGAAACAAACTGTAGTAATAATAACCAAAGTATATATTTGCAAGAAATGCATATGATCATAAAACTCAAAAATAAACCAAATACCAACTGTTTTGCAAATTTCTGAAAATCTCAGCTATGAAATGACTCTGTGTGTGTGTGTGTGTGTGTGTGTATTTCCATTTACTGCTCTTCTGTTTAATGTTCTGTACTGAAACAACCATAAAGTGATGAAGCGGGCGGAGTTTACGTTCAATCTGATTTGCCAACTTAATTAGTTGTGTATATTCATTTATCTACTCATTGTTATGGAAGCTAACTAAATAGCTGGTTAACATTAGCGCTGAGCTGCAGCGATGTCACATGATCTAATTTGCGTATTAGTTGTTTTTATTTGAATGATTAATGTCTGTCGGGATGTAAACATAATTTAATGGAGGTAAAAATAGTCTGTCCTTCTTAGTGCCATAAACTATAGGAGGCTGCTTTAGGAGGAGCACAGGAACGTTTACAGAAAATCCAGTTAATAATAAAAAAAAATCTTTGTATACTAAAAATATTTTGTGTGTAAACGTGTGTGTGCACTGAGTCACCGAGGTGAAGTGTAATCATTTGTCTCATGCTGTGTGATCGAGCTCCTGTAAACTTTAAACACTGTCACGTTTTATTTTATTTTTTATTAAATATCAAATGCCTGAATGTTTTGTACAATCCTAATGACCTGAAAAAAAAATCCTGAAACATATCCAAAAATGAAGACAAATTAGTCTAGCTATTGAATTTGAATAAAAATGGCAGCATTGTCTGCGCAGTCCTTCACCTTTAAGTCATCTTTGCCTTTTATGGACTTTTGATGGTGTGGCTAAATATAAATGTGCAGTGAACATAATTAGTAATTGATTGCTGATTCATCAGTATATGTGTGTGAGAATGAAGAAGAACTATAAAGGTTATTTTATACAGTTTTATACAGATTTATGCTCTCCAACGTTCCTTTATGTTATGTCTACATATCTTCACTGTGATCTCCTTACATGTATAATGTATAGTTTTATTTATTTTATGTAAAACATTGACTCATACTGAGATGGACTCTGTAACTGAAGATGATTAAGATGATTAAGTGAAGCCCATCTCCTTACTACAGCATGGTGGCATTTCGCCCTGTGCCGTAGTTTTCCCCGGCCCAGGTGTGGCGCTGGTCCTGGAGCAGCTCGGAGTAGGTGAGCAGTGGCAGGGCCTCAGGTGAAGGGGCGTAGCGCTCGCACACTTCCCCCTGAAGATGCGGACCGCAGATGGCTGTGATGGAGACGAAGAGTGTGCCGTGGTTCAGAGGAAATTGCTTCTTCACGTTGACACCTTGTGTAGGAACAATGTTAGCCGTGCCCAGACGGTCATCATCCCAGCGGTTATCCCGATCCCACACCTCAAACCGTACCTGCCTGCAACCACAATAAATAATAAACCAGCATGTGCACCCCAATGCTGCTGATTTCTGGATTCTGACTGGTCAGTAAGAACAGGAACTTCTTTCACCAACATTAACTATAACTATATGTGGATAAAAAATATGACGTTCAATCATAAATTGTAAGCACTGCTCAACTGCTGCAGTATAAGATGAATAAACACTAGTGTTTCTCCATTTCTTATTTATTCTTAGTGGAGTGTGAAATGACCTGATGGTCTAAACATCAATGTATTTACTCACTGTTTCGATGCCAGGTTCACCGTTCCGAATTGAACCACGTAATTCCAGTTAGGGAAGTCATTATTCCATATGACCGGCGTTTCTTGTCCTTTATTATCGTAGAAGACTTTGACGTAGCCGTCAGTTTTGGTGATGTAATCTCCGTAGAGTCCGGCAGCGCGCTCCACCTTGACGGTCAGGGTCGCGACACCGTGATGACTCGGACAGCAGTTTGAGTTGATGTTCTGATGGCCGCCGCATTTGCACGCACAGTCAGGAGTACGATGTCCAGTTCTACAATTGGAGTTGCAGGATAAGGGAATTGCATTGCCCATTATGTACTTGGTGATGGCTTCCCCCAGAGCTTTTTTCCTGACCGGGTTGTTCGTCACAAGCATGTGCAGTGCAGTCAGGGTGTAGGACACCACTCCCGGGACGGTTTGCAGCGTCTTCATCCACTCTGCGAACCCGTGCTGTTTACCCGGGGAGAACAGGAGATCTGCATTGGCTCCTTTGCCGCCCCAAATCTCAGTAACACGATCCGTGAAGGTGGCGCTGAAGCTGTTTTTGTGCTCAAGTTTATTTTGCTTGCTTTTACAATACCCTGCCTGGCCTTTAACCTGGATGCCTTTGATTACGACCGACGCCTCGGCAGAGAGACAGTTACTGACGTCATGCACTGAGAGACCCGTCATGGAAACCTGGCATGTGCGCATGGCGGTGGTGGTCTGCACACGGCCGCCTAATTTCACACGACGCAGATAGTGAGTGCCGTAGATGGCGATAAAGTGACGGTAAGCGGCATCGGCCTGAGGGTTATAGGGCACAGGGAGAGAATTCACTGACCGGAGGAACTCTTTAGTCAGAGGAGGATTGGCCTTCACTCTGAGACTGAGAGAGAGAGAGAGAGAGAGAGAGAGAGAGAAATGATTGGGTCAGACACTGACTGGCTACATTGTTTGCAACAGCATTATTCCAGCATTATTCCTGGTTTCTACACTGAACCTCATCGTCTGGTTGTCTGTTTTTACATCTTTTGTCATGTCTGTTGCCTGATGTTTGTTCTGTTGTGTCTGGTGTTGCATCTGCTGTTGTGTCTGTTCTCATGCCTGTTGTTGCGTCTGCTGTTGTGCCCGTTGTCATGTATGTTGTCGTGCCTGCTGTTGTGTCTGTTGTGTCTACTGTTGTCGCGTCTGCTGTTGTGTTTGATGTCGCGTCTGCTGTTCTGTCTGGTGTTGTATCTGTTGTCATGTCTGATGTCACGTCTGCTATTGTGTCTGTTGTCGTGTCTGTTTGCATCTTTGTTGTTGTGTCTGTTTTCATGTCTGTTATTGCATCTGATGTTGTGTCTGTTGTTACGTCTGCTGTCGTGTCTGCCGCCGCTGTAGGAAACACACAGTGAGACCGTCAGTGCTTGCTGCACACTGTACTAGAGCCGCTCTCAGCATGTCCCCAGAGTCAGCGCTTCACACTCAGGTTAAAAAGTGACCAACTCCAGCCCTGAGCTGCTGAACACACACTTTAAAGTGAGAGTGTGTGAAACCACCACAGAGCTCCGACAGCAGTTTGTCTCTGGAGCTTCTGCAGAAAGACTGCACATTGAGTGAGAACAAGTCCTGAAAGGTCAACACAGGTACGAGTCACATCGTTTTGCAAACACTTCTAATGAGCACTGTATGTCTACACAGGAGACCCTGGACTGGTTTGGGGCGGGGCTTATCTGTACATTTCAGAATCCCTTCTGAGCAGCGGATCCACTGCACAGATCCATACATAACTTTTGTTTTTTGTGACTTGCGTATATGAAATCTGGAGACGCGTGTGTGTGTGTGTGTGTGTGTGTGTGTGTTTGTTCATTCTTTCCCATCAGATGAAGTGTGTGTTTGTCATGATGTTCTCACTTGAACCTCCCAGGAAAGAGTATTACAGAGCCCCAGTCCTGTGTGTCTGGTTTGACACATCAATAACTGTAACAGCTCTTTTCTCACCATCTCACACACACACACACACACAAAACAAAAAGTAATGTGAGAACGATTGCAGAGCACGGAATGAAGGGAAAAGTTGCTTAATTCTTTCAGCATAAAAGTTCTCCTTCTCAACACACACTTCACGCATTAACACTCCTATAAGAGACACAATCTAATGCAGCAACTATAAAATAAAAACACATGTGCAGGTTATTATACATAATATAAGTGATAGAGCAAGTGTTTTGCTTACTTCATCATGCCTGGGGTTTGAGATTTTGGAGGACACATGGTGGCAAACACTACACTTTTAAAAGCATGAATGGAAAGGTGCTTTCCACACACACACACACACACACACACACACTTACCTATAGTAGCGGCAGGAGACCTGGTGGTTGGCGTAGGAGAACTTGTCCTGGGAGGCGTGTGTGCGTGCAAAGGTGGAGGATTTGGAGTGTGTCCCCCCGATTGCCACCCCGGCCACCATGGGCACCCCGAGACCCACCTTCCAGCTCACACTGGTTGAGCTGGTGCTCTGCTTCATCACTGAGCTGGACGACTCGAATACCCGGGAGCTGATGCTGCGCTTGCAGCCCACCTTGATGCGCCAGTCGGTGACGGCGGACGGAAGCTTCTCCTCACGGTTCAGCAGGGTGTTCTTACAGATGGTGCAGTTTCCGTGCTCGCCGCCGGTGATGTAGTCCTGCACGTTGACCACGAATGCACCTGTGGTCTTCATGTTCACGATGTTGAAGCCCTCACCCACCAGGTTGTGACCGGGCACAAACGGAGGGGTGCTACATTCGGTGACCGGGGCCACGCGGCAGCATGAGGACAAGGAGACGGAGATGAGGAGCAGGATATGGGGGAGCATCTCAGTCTGTACAGTAAAAGGGAGAGAGTTTCATTAGAGATGGGGAACTGGACGGCAAAAACAAGTGCTAGTTCTCTAAGGGAGCTGTAATTTAAACATAACCACTAAACAGGCCCAAAGTGCTGGAAAGAAAAGTTTTGATTGAGAAAAAGAAAGTCCTTGCTTTACTGGCACAGGGACACAGTGAGCGTCAGGTTGCTTCCATCGTTTAAAATGTCAAAAAGGCCAGTACGCAAGGACAAGGTCAAGCAGCAGACACTGGGGACAACAACCAGTCCCTATTGAAAGGGAGACGATAACTTTAGATGGACATAAAGTGACCCAAAGACCTGAACCCAAATGAGAACCTCGGAAGGATCTACGGTCACAAGTCATCACATAAAGCTCAGCTGCTTAAATTGTTGCATTAAGAGCGGCATGACGTTGCCCTGCAGCAGTGTGAGAGACGGGAGGAGAGAACGGCGAGACGCAGGAACGATCTGCCACTGCAAATCAGGATTATTCCACCGTATAATGATCTCTGAACACTTCAGATAAAACAGTAGCGTCTTGCTGTTTAAAATGTACATCGTGTTTTCAAAAATCAAACATTTTCTATTATTTTGACGTATTGGCATTGTCTTAAAATAAATGCTCTAATTAATAATATTCTATTTGGAATTTTGGAAAAAAGCTGTCAAAACTCTTCGGTTTTCCCAAAACACACACCTGTAAAATACACATCTGTGATACAGATAACACACAGCTGTAAAAAAAAACAAAAAAAAAAAAACAGTGAAACACACCGCTGTGAAACGCACACCTATAACACATCTGATCATTTCGCAGCGGTCTCTGTACACATTCTGCTTGCGGTAAAGCTGTGTATAATGAGGAATCAGAAGGTGTTCGTGTAAACCTGTCTATCACACACTTCTCCTCCTGGTGACGTAGGTAATGCTCTGAACCTGCTGAACTACTCATTTAGATCAGATCAGATCAGACCATGTGACTCTAATGCATGAGTTACTAGGTGTTACTGAAACAGCCTGAGAGGAGAGATCAGTGTGAGAGCAGACCGAGGGATCAGGGTGAGTCTTTAGAGCATTAGCTGCAAAAATTCATGCCGTTTATGGGATATATTTATTTTTGCTGCAATAAAACAAAAACAAAATGTTTTAGAGAAGACGCACATTTCGTATGATTCTGTAGGCAAAAGGACACCACAAGAGTAAACTCGTTAATTATCGTATATAATTTATGTTATTATAGTTTGCTCGATATTTCTGTGTAACTGAACCCTCACTGCAGCAGCAGGATGAAATAAAAATGAGTTTTTAATACCTTAACGCAGAATAATAATTAAAAAAAACATATCTTTAGATATTATTATTTTTATATTGAACTTTTTATTGAACTCTCTGCATAAATTTAAACCTTTTTCATTTTAGAATATCACATATACTAATAAAATTCAAAAGGGATATATGTGCATAGGAAAGGAATAATAAATAAAAATACAAATAAACATCTTTATAATCTTTGTAATTGCAAATAATAATAATAATAATAATAATAATAATAATTTTCAGCAACATACATGTACCAATAGTTTTGACCTTTACAAGATTCATAATGTTTTTAGATTTTTTATAAATAAAAAATAGCAGTTATAAGATCAATGTTCACCCTAATAATAATAATAATAATAATACATTATTATTATTAATAATATTATTATTAAAGTTTAATAATAAGTTGTTGTTATTATTATTATTATTATTATTATTATTATTATCATATTAAAAAATATTTAAACAAATTGTTTAATTTGGAGATTTTGTAGAAATTTTATGAAAATATAACCGAGTCCGAAGAGCAAATGAGATCATAATAATAATTTAATGTTCAGTTAAATGATGCAGACGGCACGTGAGAGTGTTAAACACATTAACACTGCATTAATAATAATTAAATATACAGACAAATATTTACATCTACACACACACAAATCACAGACATACATTATACATATAAGTAAAGTGTGTATAGTTACCGCTCTGTGAGTTCGATGCTGCATGGACAGGGTTTGAGCAGCGAAGTGACTGATGGAGGAATTTCACTTACAAATTGGGAAAAAAAACACTGACACAGAAACACTTAAACACCCGTGAGCACACACACATGCACAAAAACACACGCACACACACGCACAGTCGCACAGTGACCACAGGCCTGTCTTCAGCAAAACTTTAACACAGCAGAGAGAATCGTCTTTATTTCCTTTCATGGAAGAAACGTCCTTCATGAAGATTAGTGAGAAACCTGAAGGAGGAGCAGCAGGAGAAATGATGTCTATAGTGGAGCTTCTGAGGTGATGGAGCAAGTGGATAAGGTTCTCTGGATAAGGTTCTCCTCTTAGTGAGACTCTTTAAAAAGAAGAACGAAGTCGGATTTATTTAGGAATAAAATAAAGTCAGTGGACATCAGTGTGAGATTAGACCTTTAACCACGCCGAGAACCGTGAGCACAGGTACTTCTATTCTATGGAGAACTTTAACTATAGGTACACAGTCAGGTTCTCCTCTAGCTCTCACTCCTGAGAGATACAACTCCTGAATGTTCTCTAAAGTCTTTATAATTCTGATGTTCTTCTGAGCTACAAAACAGGAACTAAACTTCTGAGTCTTCTTTTTCTCACTGCATCATCAGCAGTGGCGGCTGCTCTAAGACTACAAGGGGAGCTCCGCTTCCTCTACCATGTCAGAAAATAAATGCTCATATATGCACTGTCGTATTTATATTGGTTTTAATAAAAGTGCGCTAGAACCCGTTCAACTTCATGACTAGCTCGTTCAGAATCAGGTATTTATTGTAGATTGTTTGACGCGATTTTCTTGTCATACAT
>JAOVVB010000030.1:223475-235629 GCA_028570985.1 Heterobranchus longifilis
CTACAGAGATTCGAGTTCAGTCCCATGCGGATTTGCAGGTGATTTTTTATGATGAAAAATTTAATTATAATAAAAAACTTTTATGATGAAGGCCTAATATGAGCTTCCCCTGTTTCAAAAGCTAGCAGCCGCCACTGATCATCAGTTATATTTCACACTCACAGTTTACACGTTCGTGTAGTGGTTACTGTAACACCGTCGCCTTGCACCTCTATCTGCACGGAGTTTGCTTATTCTCACCCTGCTTGGTGGGTTTCCTCCAGGTTCATCCCACAGTCTAAAGACCTGCAGAGTAGGCTAATTGCCGTTCCGAAATTGTCCATAGTGTGTGTGTGTGACACGTGATGGATTGGCACCCTGTCCAGGGTGTACCCCGCCTCATGCTCTAAGCCTCCTGGATAGGCTCCAGGCCCCCACGACACTGAATACAGGATAAAGCGGTAATGGTCATGAGTGAGAGAGTGAGCGTGTTTGCATGTTAACAACCTGTGTGTGTTCTCTAATGCACCTTCTCCTTCATTATAGAATTCTATTTTTCTATAACTAAGCATACAAACTGTAATTAATAACAGATGTTTATAAATATTATTGAACACTCTATATAAACAGACCTTCATTACTTTCCAAATATTTTATTTTTAATTGTCTTTCGTATTTCTGTTTTCCCCATCATCGAACCTGGAAAAGAAACTCAATCGCTTTTGCAGGGATCAAGAACAATCTGCATTTCAGTACCACAGAGACTTTATCGTGATATCATGAAGAAATTCAATGTGTATGATCATATTAATCAGTCATTCTTTTCTGAACCCAGTCGCCACATCATGCTAAACATGAAACCCGGCCTCAATACTTGATTTTGTATTGTATTGACTGGTATGAAGAGATTAGTGTCACAATCGCTCTGAATCAATAAGAGAACACGCACCTCACACTCATCACAACAACTTACTAATTTCTTTATAGGTTTGTATAACATCACATTCCTCAAACTGGATCAATTTCACGACTATCAATGTAAACGTAGACATGTTGGACCATGAGATGCAAATCAAGCTGTAGAACTCATAGCTTACTTCAGTACCTGTGACACTCCACTCCACAGAACTGTGAGGTTGAAGTCTAACAGGTGGAGATGGTCATACAAGTCTCCACCAGAGGGAGACAACGCATTCTATTGCCTTAATTTTTTTTCAGTTTTCTCCCTTGCCTGTTTATCCTCCTTTCTCATATACTTCACTCTGCTTTTTGTGCTTAAGTGTAAAGAAAAACTGCAAAGCTGAATGAGAACAGTCCTAAATAAAACTGATTCTGCTTAAGCTACTACAACTTTTAATTAGAACAGAAAACACACACGGGATCTAAAATTTATTTTCCTCTAACAACATCCCCAGTGACCCCGATGGTGAGATAATTAGAGATGGAGAGTGTGTGTGGGGGTGATTTAGCAATATCACGATTATTTCATGTGGCACTTCACTGCACACTCCAAATGAAATTATTAATGTTCAAATTACAAGTGTTTGAATATGAGATTACAGCAATATGTTTTAAACTAAACTACTCACACAGTGCTACATGTGGCAGGAGCAAATTTGTATTTTGCACAGAATTTATAGTATAGGAGATTTATAAAACACCAATAGAAAGCAAACCAAATTGGCAGCTGTGAGACATTATCCTATCCCTAGTGATGTTAACTAAATTAGTGTTAATATGGTGATATCAGCCTAAAAAGAATGTTCAACATATAATAGTATGTACAGTGATTGCATTTAAAAGATTTAATCACACTTAATTTTGTTTTATATTTATGGCCCACATTATTTCATCACCCTTCTACCACCCTAAATCTAACCCAATCCCCCTAACCCAGGTCATGTGACCAATTAATAAGAGTATGGTCACACCCCTGTAACAAGTACTTAAAGCAGTGTTAATGCGGACAACATGAAGACACCCAGTTCTACTTCACCACACAGACACCTGGGAAAAGCAAACAGTGTAGGAGCTCAGATGGAGTCAAATGAAAGGTTTCCATGAGGACTTTATTAAGTGCTCTAGCCGTTATAAACTTAGACAGTACACAGCGAAAGGAGGACAGTTCAGACTGAACCAGGTCAAGATGTTGAGGGGATGATATGGTCCACTTCACTCATAGATCCATTCGTAAGCGCAGCTCTTGAAGGAGACCAGCTCCTCGGGTTTAAACCACAGAGCGATCTCTTTGTTAGCGCTCTCCACAGAGTCACTGCCGTGGATGATGTTCCTGTACACACCAAATGCACATACTTTAACAATGCAACATTTATTTTCAACTTACAAACATTATGTATTACAAGCATCATGTGTAATGCTTCTGGAGAAAGTATTGACCATGTATTTGGCTTGCACTAGGAAGACACATCCAGTTCTTTCTTTCTGAAGACACAGCTACATTCAAAAAGAGAAGATTCCCCAAGAGAGATCACTAGGAGTTTTAGCTTAAACAGTAACCACCACACATTGAAGTGTGCCAAGCAGATGAACTCACCCACTCACAGGGTCCCTGGCTCACCCGCCTTGCCCCACCCACATGCTTTCAGACTCACCTGCCCACTTCAATGCAGAAGTCTCCTCTGATGGTACCAGGCTTGGAATCGGCTGGGTTCGTCTCTCCCAGCATCACACGGCCTGTCTTCACCACGTTCAGACCTTCCCACGCCTCACACACAAAGACACCGTTAGCATTACCCTGTGTTAATGTGTTATATGTACCACATTGTGTGCAACAGGTGATCCCTTACCATGGCGACAACAGGGCCGGAGTTCATGTACTTGACCAGGCCGGGGTAGAAGGGGCGGTCCTTCAGGTCGATGTAGTGCTGCTTCAGCAGCTCCTCAGACGCCTGGGTTTAAGACAAACATGTTTACATTAACAATAACTTCAGCACCTTCAGGACAGGAGTGTATTCCCTCCATCTTGGCTAGTAAGGAAGAGTATTTATAGCCATTTAACTATGATTAGCATTAAAACTCATATCATTAGCATGTTAGCTAGCTACTGAGTAAACAAGATGGGTATGTGATCTATGAACTGCCATCATTTCATCAGGCTAATGATTAGAATGTTCGCTCCACCGCCGGTCCCGCACTGACAGTAACCACAGTGAACGTGTGCGATGGAGCGGGTCATGTTTCCCCCGTCAATGCCAGACCACATCACCGAGTCAGAGGGGCTGGAGTAAGGAGGGGGCAGATTCACATTACACACCTGTACAGGACGAACAGATCAGACACTGCATGAGAAGTCTTACACACCTGCAAGAACTTGAGGGCGACGAGGCGGAAGCCTTTCTGCTCGAAGCGTTTGATGATGTCACCGATGAGTCCTCGCTGAACTCCATCAGGTTTAATGGCGATGAAGGTACGCTCAGCCTTGGCAGCCATGATACTGCACACATACAGTATTTAAAAACCTTTAAAAATCTCAAAAAGGGCTTCAGTTTATTATGAATCATTTATTACAGCCTTTATAATATAGCAGCCCTCTGATTCACAGCGTCAAAATCCTGACCAAGCGCTTAAGCACTGGATTTAATCACGACTGTATACATCAGTACTGACCCTGAGAGAGGAGGAGGGTTTATGCTGTACTGTGGTTCATCAATGACACATACAGGGCCGATAAACAGCTACCCTGCTGTGCACACTGGAGCACTACATGTTCACTTAGACGCATGTTCAAATGCAGACACTCAGACATGTGTGCACTATATATAGTGCGATTAAATATAGTACATGAGCTGCTGCCAGTCCTTTAGCACACTGCAGCACTTCCTCGCGATTGTCCTCCTGCGCCCAGAGATTTAATTAGAGGAGGTTAAAGCACCATTCGGATATGTTGACTGCTTATACCCAGTTATGCGTGAGATCCACACAATGCAGTGAAAATCTATAGTGAAATACAGAAATAAAAGAGTTCGAGACAAAGAAGACTGGACAGGGGGGAAAACTCAAGGTCTTATTTCCTCCTATTAAAGGCTAAAATTGATATTTAATTCGTACATACCTATACAAACAGAAGTAAATGTTCTACGCGCACATAAAAGAAACTAAATTATACATGCTCTACACTGCACGTTTAATAAGCGCCATTTTAAAAGTCTCGCTGTTTCTCGCGAGATTTCCCGAACTCCAGACGATGGCCAGCACTCGTACTGTAGCGCGTGCGGCGGTGTGTAGCCCCCACAGGTCCTGTCAGAAAACCTAGTTATCTTAGCCTCAGCTTCTTTTAAGGGATTACAGTCCATGTGTCCAAAGAACAGCAATGGACTTATTTCTTGACATTAAATAATAATAAAAGTAAACGCCAGACGGTTTAGCTTTCGATACGTAACTGTTAGCCGTTAGCTTTCGCTCGGGTTAACGCTTAAGCAGAAAAAGAAAGCTCGCTTAATTTAGATTATAGCAGTTAGCTTTAGCAGAATAGCCTGGATACGTTTATAGATCTAAAACAGTGCAACACAGTGAAATGGTTCCATAATTAAGGATTAAACCTACACACCTGGGTGGTGAGAGGACAGAGGGACACAGAAACACTCCGAGCTGAAGAGGCAACGCGCGAGAAATTGTAGCGCCGGTCCGGGCGTTTATATAGTGAGGGCCGAGAAAGAGGGCGGTGCTTAGTGGAAGAGCGGGACGTTTGCGTTTTTGATTCGTCAATAAACACTTTGATTGGCAGAAAAACTCTGACATCTGATTAGATGATCCAAGCAATACAACGTCATTGGTTTTCCGGGTGTGTTCCCCAAACTCTTATTGTAGGGAACGCTTTTTTCCTGCTTTTTACTTACTTTATTTATTTTTCTTTATTATTATTATTATTATTATTATTATTATTATTATTATTATTTATTTGTCTGTTTATTTGTTGGTTTACTCAGTCTACTGTTATTATTTATTTGTATATTTTGTTAAGAATTGTATAACTTTTATTTAACTGTGGATAATTATTTGTATTATTCAATCTTTTATACCTGAATCTTACTATAATTGTAATTTCTTTTGTGATTTAATAAAATCCAAATTTTAGTTATTATTTTTAAATCAAACTTTATTACTAAAACCACAGTCATTGTTTTACAATTATCTAATGTTGAATTTAATAAAACTGCTTATTTTGTTTATTTTACTAGAAAATTATGTATTTTCTGAGCATAAGTAATTAAATATTAATATATTTATTTTAAGAGCAGGAAACAGGGGAAAAATCACTTACTAACTATTTAGCATTTTCCAAGATAATAAAACATTTTTGTTTCAAAACATAAATGCATCATGATACATTATACAGTATAAAACATTTATTACCTTTAGAAAACATATTTTGTAATAAACTGTACATTACACATGTATACACACAGGGGTTGGACAATGAAACTTCAACACTGGCCAATTTAGTGTTGGAGCTTTCATGGCTAAATTTCTTTAATAATCTTTATTGATTGCACATTCCACCAGTAAGAGCAGAGTGTGAAAGTACAACTAGCTGAGTATTAGCACAGTTTTGCTTAAAATATTGCAATGCACACAACGTTTTGGGTGACATATCAGAGTTCAAAACAGGACAAATTCTGGTGACAGAGTGTATTGATGAACATGAAAGTGAAGTTGAACATCTCCCATGGCCTGCACAGTCACCAGATCTAAATATTATTGAGCCACTTTGGGGTGTTTTGGAGAAGCGAGTAAGGAAACGTTTTCCTTCACCAGCTTTACACAGTGACCTGGCCACTATTCTGCAAGAAAAATGGCTCAAAATCCCTCTGGTGACTGTGCAGGACTTGTATCTGTCATGCCCAAGACGAATTACTGCTGTACTGGCCGCAAATGGACTAATGAATTATTATGGTCTAAAATCAGGTGTTTCAGTTTTGTATCATAACAACGTAAATTCAATAAATTATTTATTTTTTATTCGAGGTAGAACTATGCAATATAAGCCATCAGCTGTGTCACAGACAGACATGAAATAATAACTAATCACAACACTTGTACAATATGACACAATAGGGGTTAAATATATAATTAAAGGCAGTACATCCTTTATACTAATTAAACAGATGGAGTAGGGGTAATACAGATCAGGTTTAGACCTTGGTAATAACATACTGCATTCTGTAACTGGTAAAATAACTTAGTTTTGACTTATAATAATAATAAAAAAATAACACTACAACACATTTACATTACAGCATTTAGCAGGTACCCTTGAGATCCAGAGTGACGTACTTTTTATCTCATTATACATGTGAGCAGTTAAGGGTTAAAGGCCTTGCTCGAGGTGGAGAACTTTCTGATCAGTAGTCCATACCTTAACCACTGAGCTACCCCCGCCCCACTTGTAGTACATATTTTACTTAGATAATATAACTATTTAGAAGTAATCCATCGTTTTCTTTTTGTCCAAACTTTTCCAATGAAAAAGCCCTCACGCGACATTTTAAAAGTCAGAGACTTTTTTACTACAAACGGGGGGCGCGGGGGAAAAAACTTCCGGGGTTGTGGGTCACCAAACCGGAAGCCAGTGCACGCTGTTGGAAAACATGGCACAGGCTGGCTACTGAGTGTAGTTCTGTGATTAAAGTTAAAGCGGAGTAGAGAGAGTCTGTGCGGCTGTGGCAGCGTTTAAGGATTAATCGGCGTTTAATCGGTGAATGATGGAGGGGAAATCAGCGCGCGCTAAAGTGAAGAGGCCGCGGTTAGAGCCAGATGGTGCGCGCGTGGACGCAGCGCGTGAGGAGCAGGAGAGGAACAGGCACACGCAGGAGCTAAAGGCGTTAGGGGAGGAGGAGAGCTCTGTGAGGCTCCTGGAGGAGCTCGTGTTCGGGGGGGAGGAGGGGCTGCTGCAGCGCCTACAGGTCAGTCACACACACACACACACACACACACACCTGTCTGATGTATGCTCTTCTGATGACCATACACTGAGTATTAGTACAGATAATGTGTGTTCTAACTCTGTGTGTGTGTGTGTGTGTGTCTGTCTGTCTGTCTGTCTGTCTGTCTGTCTGTCTGTCTGTGTGTCTGTCTGTGTGTCTGTCTGTCTGTGTGTCTGTCTGTGTGTCTGTCTGTCTGCCTGTCTGTGTGTCTGTCTGTGTGTCTGTCTGTCTGTCTGTCTGTCTGTCTGTCTGTCTGTCTGCAGCATTAATGTCCTCTACATCCACATGTTGTCTTCTCTCTGATATTTCTCAACACCAGAAATGTGCTGTTATTTATTGATAAATATCTCTGAGATGGTTGAGCGGTCTAATTATTAAGACGTGACGTGTAATATAATTCTCCACTTGCACAGTGTGCTGACGTGATGTCACGTTAATAACTAACTCTGTAAAGTTATTAACGTGACTGCAGAGTAAACACACGTGTTGCTCAGGAAGCAGATAAACGTCACTGCAGAGGAAGCCTCTGGTATCAGATGCACATGTGTGTGTTGCAGCAGGTGTCATGCCTGTACAGTGTCTGCAGAGTCACAGCTCCTCTTCCTCTTCCCGCTCTGTCCGTCTGCTGCCGTGTCCCCGCCCCCCCCCGTCTGTCCTGCATCGGTCCGTTGGTGAGGAGAGGGTGTCTGTGGGAAGCTGTGTCCCGGCCCCAGCACCTGTCTGACGGTCACGTTGAGTCTGGAGGTCCGGGTGTACCGGGAGCACACGGCCCAGTCCTCCTGGGACACGGGCTCCAGCACAGAGCCGTCCTGCAGGGAGGAGGACATTTCTAAAGCTGGGTGTCCCCGGGGTGCTGCAGTGATGCGCGGGACGGCGTGGTAACGGAGGCGGCTCTGTCCCGACATCAGCATCACGTCCCCACTGTGCATGTACATGGCAGTGGGGGGGTCCTGTCTGCACACGCCCCCCAGCAGGAAGATGGCCGACTGCCCAAAACTGTCAAGACAACAAGAAGTAGTCCTTCCTCTCAGCACTGCGTACTTTAAAGTAGTCTGGATGTCTGCAGACTGATCTCACTCAAAGTGTCTTTGTGTTTATTGCACAAGTTGATATTGTGATGACGATTAAAAAAACAATATATTGTGCAGCCCTAATTTGCACAAAGTATTCATATTTTAGCTTAGTTAGCTCAGCTGTGACACCAGATCTGAACAAAGTGAGTTTTCTCTGATCTGTGTGTCTGAAAACACACAGACTCTGGAGAAGTACACGTGTGCAGTATTCTGACCTGAAGGACAGCAGCGGGCGGCTGTGGTCGAGCTCGGATTCGTCCACGTGGATTCCCAGAGATGAATCCGGGCGGTAGTAGTTGAGGATGGCGGCCTGCGCGTTGAATCCTGGGAAGCCGCAGGCCGCCGTGATCTGAGACGCCAGCAGGTGCAGATCAGCGGGGAACGGAGTGTAACGCTCTGCAGAGTACATCTGCGGTGCAACAACAAAGGAAACAACTGGAGCACTGCACAAGAATGTATGTTGGGAAATGTTAAATAATGCAACTTTATATGGTGGAATATATTTTTACAACCAACGATATCATCCAGGCATCATATGAAATGACAGCAGAAGTGTTTATATAATTTAGCAGCAGGTGTGTGTCTTACCTTGGTGTCCCAGTTATAATGATATCCCAGAGTCACCCAGCGCAGACGCTCAAGCAGAGTCTTCGTCTCTCTCGTCCCGGAGGGACGAGCACTGCACACATTACACAGCAGGAGTCACTCAGCAAGTACTACAACAAGTTAGTACTGCACTCCGATAACACATTTTAGGAAATATGCTTGTTTCCTGACTACATAAGAAGATCTAGATCAATGAATGTAAACCAGCACGGCTCAGAAACAGGAAGTAGTTTCTCTCTGTTTTTAACAACAGTTAAACGTACAGTCTGTAATACTCTGCTGGGCTCGCACCATCAAAACAATAACAAAGTTAGTTATTGTGGTCAGTTTCTCTGGTCTGGATTCCTTCAGTGTTGGTGGTTCAGGAGGTTTTTACACAGAAGTCTCCTCCTCTGCAGAACACACACACCTGCTGATTTTAACCAGTGAAACACTGAATAAAGTTAAAAATCATCTTTTTCCTCTGATAACTTCAGATTCAGACTTTCAGGAGGATTAAAGCCGGATTATCCACAGATGTCTCTTACTCTCCAAAACAAACGGACCCGGTGATTTTAACACTATAAAGCAGGTGTTTCTCCCACAGGCTTCAGCAGGGCACTGAGAGGCTGCGCTAACGTTAGCTCCGTGTGTTTCTCTGATGACTTCAGATTCAGACGTCGATGAAAAAGTCTTTCTTCTGTTTAAAATATATAATTTAAAGAGAAGTGTACTGAATAAATGTGGCTTAACACCAGGTAAAGTTAATTTTTGCAGATCCTGATGCAGAGGGGATGTGACGACGCCATTAGTGTTCTGCGACCAAAATACGAAAGAAAGAAACGTAAAA
This sequence comes from Heterobranchus longifilis, assembly GCA_028570985.1. NCBI lineage: Eukaryota > Metazoa > Chordata > Actinopteri > Siluriformes > Clariidae > Heterobranchus > Heterobranchus longifilis. The sequence continues at coordinate 232,907 of JAOVVB010000030.1, forward strand.
TGTCAGATTTAGTCTGTTTCCTGTTTTATTTTGAAGGTTCAGTCCTCATGTGTCATGTCTTGCCTTATTTTCTGTCTTTGTTATTTTTCCCGCCTTTGTGATTGTCTGCCCATTCCTGATTACTTCCACCTGTCCCTCGTTAGCCCCGCCCTACTCCCAGTGTTTCCTGTCAGCCAATCAGCTCCCAGTGTTTCCTGTCAGCCAATCAGCTCCCAGTGTTTCCTGTCAGCCAATCAGCTCCCAGTGTTTCCTCTCAGCCAATCAGCTCCCAGTGTTTCCTCTCAGCCACTCAGCTCCCTGCCTGGTTTCAGCTGTGCTTCCAGCTTGCAGCTGATGAAACACCAGTTTTAGTGTCTTTGTCAGATCCTTGTGTTCATGTCAGTTAATTGTAAAACTACAAGCTATTTAATTAGTTAATTACTTTGTGTGTTTATTATTTATTGTACTCCAGACATCATTAAACATGAGGTCGTGACCTCAGTGATTCCTGGAGGTTAAATAAAGGTTGAATGAATGAATGTTGGTTAATCAGAGAAATGTTAAAACATTTATAACAACCTACAGTTTACAGTTTGATTCCCACCAGTTTGTGTCACAGATATGAATCTGTATGATTTAATATTTCTGTAATGTCTGATGTAAAATGACACGCGTGTGATGTGTGTCTCTTTGTAGCCAATGCTTTGTACATGGGGGCTCAGGAAATGAAGAAAGTTCTGGAAAGAGACAACGTAACCATCAAGAAAAACCTGACAAAGGTAAGAAATATACTTTACTGTCACAATATAATCACCTGTACTCTGATAACAATCACACGAGACAACACGCGTGCTTGAATTATCAGTATTGTAACATGTTTTTAATATCTGTGTTGTATTTTTCAGCTGATATTTTATTACGGAGCGACAGACCACTGGTGTCCTGTAGAATATTATCAGGACATCCGGCAGGACTTCCCTCAGGGAGACGTCAGACTGTGTGAGGACGGGATCCGTCACGCCTTCGTGCTGCACGCAGGAAGACGAGTCGCCAACATGGTGTTTGAATGGATCAGTGCAGATCTGAGGACATGAGTCCATCTTTTTATTTTCTGGTTTTACAGATCATGGAATATTCATTTACAGTTATTTTCATTGATATAATGTTGGTAAACATCTTACATTCCTTTCATTTTTAATTTATAGTTTTTTTTCAGTGCCACATATATAGAATCTGCAAATACTTTTAATACATATCTAAAATAAAACATTTCCCTTGTGTTGTTCTTTCACATAAATAAGATTATAGAAGTGTAAAAACTCAGCTGCAGTAAATTAGGGGACATAACTGAGGGACCTGAATACTGACATGGCGCTCTGCAGATGGTGACGAGGAGTGGGCGTGGCTTAGGTCTAACCCTAACCACGTCCGACTGTAACCGCAGGTGATCACCGTGGTTACAGTCGGATGTGGAGACGGAGTTACGACGCTCCTGCAGACAGAGAAACTAAATCCTGATGAAGAAGAAGGAAATCCACACGCGAGGAAGTAAATATTAAAAACCTTTATTATAGTGACTAAATCATGTTTCGACCGCTGCAGGTCTTCTTCAGGCTTTAAACAAAAATGACCTCCAGCAGCTGAAACATGATTCAGCCACTATAATAAAGGTTTTTAATATTTCCTGCCTGGTCAGATCGCCTTGTTTATTCTGTGATTCTGTTTCCAGCAGCGACCTGCAGACAGACTCTGTTTCCTGCAGACAGACTGTTTCCTGCAGACAGACCCTGTTTCCTGCAGACAGACTCTGTTTCCTGCAGATAGACAATGTTTCCTGCAGACAGACTCTGGTTCCTGCAGACAGACTCTGTTTCCTGCAGACAGACTCTGTTTCCTGCAGACAGACTCTGGTTCCTGCAGACAGACTCTGTTTCCTGCAGACAGACTCTGGTTCCTGCAGACAGACTCTGGTTCCTGAAACTGTCTGTCTGCTTCCTGCTGAGAGATTACCAGGAGCTGCAGGCATTACTGGAATACATTACAAATATACATGACATCATTTTAAAAATATATTTTATTCTATTCTTTGTAAACAGTACGACACCACCATAGCAACACATCATCATCTGTCTGTCTGTCTGTCTGTCTGTCTGTCTGTCTGTGTGTCTGTCTGTCTGTCTGCCTGTCTGTCTGTCTGTCTGTGTGTCTGTCTGTGTCTGTGTGTCTGTCTGTCTGTGTGTGTGTCTGTCTGTCTGTGTGTGTGTGTGTGTCTGTGTGTCTGTCTGTGTGTCTGTCTGTCTGTCTGCGTGTCTGTCTGTTTGTGTGTCTGTCTGTCTGTTTGTGTGTCTGTCTGTCTGCCTGTCTGTCTGTCTGTGTGTCTGTCTGTCTGCCTGTCTGTTTGTGTGTCTGTCTGTCTGTCAGACTGTCTGTCTGTCTGCCTGTCTGTGTGTCTGTGTGTCTGTCTGTCTGTGTGTCTGTCTGTCTGTCAGACTGTCTGTCTGTGTGTCTGTCTGTCTGTCTGTCTGTGTGTCTGTCAGACTGTCTGTCTGTCTGCGTGTCTGTCTGTCTGTCTGTCTGTGTGTCTGTGTGTCTGTGTGTCTGTCTGTGTGTCTGTCTGTCTGTGTGTCTGTCTGCCTGTCTGTTTGTCTGTGTGTGTGTGTGTCTGTCTGTCTGTCTGTCTGTCTGTGTGTGTGTGTGTGTGTCTGTCTGTCTGTGTGTCTGTGTGTGTGTGTGTGTGTCTGTCT
>JAOVVB010000030.1:273512-284221 GCA_028570985.1 Heterobranchus longifilis
TTCTGGTTAGGGGTGTGTCTAGTTTTTGTGCAGAGGGTCTGAGTTTGTTCGGGCGACAGAAATCTTACAATCCTCTTGTGTATATTGAAATCCCAGCTGTTCTCAATGACTGCAATATGAATTATGTTAAATAAAATATGGACTTGAATGCTTATATAATATACATTTACCTTCTATCTTACATACACACTGACCAGGTAAAGAGTGTTCAGCTCTATTAAGACTGGACTTTATTGCTCCTTTTACAGGAGGTTTGTTATAAACTGTAATATTCTGTACTATAGGAGTCGACGCAGACACGCCCGTGTCTCTCAGTTTTACATCAATTAGCATGTCCTTTTTAGCATCATTAGCTGCCGAGCCATCTACCAAGCCAACTCAATTGTCTCCAGGTGAATAGTTAGCTTATCTAATATAACCTCCAGCCTTCAGTTCATTCATTTATTTTTATTTCTATGACTGAAGTGTAGTAATCTGCTCTGGAGTTAATTAAACGTTTAGTTTTCATTAAGGAACTAATAAAGGCCGAGTGTTTATTAACATTGAGCTGTATAATCAGGTTATAAATGTTGCATGTCTTCACTTAAAAATGAAACCACTCCTCTTCACACAATGTTTATCTTCTCTACAGTTTATAATTACAAGCATGTGATCCACAACTGCGCATCATGTTAAAACGACCCCTAAAAGCTGTTTTCATACAGTATGTGTGTGTTAGCATAAAGTGCTTTAAGATCACAATTCAGCGGGAAATCATCAATAAAAGACTCGCTCATCGTCTATACCGCTTGATCCTGTATACAGGGTCGTAGGGGGGTCTGGAGCCTGTCCCAGGAGACCTGGGGTACAAGGCGGGGAGCATCTTGGACAGGGTGCCAATCCATCACAGTGCACTCACACAAATACGCTACAAGCAATTTGGGAATGCCAATTAGCCTAATCTGCATGGCCGTTGACTGTGGGAGGAAACCGGAGTACCCTGAGGAAAACCCACCAAGCACACGGAGAACATGGAAACTCCATACAAACAGGCGGGAATCAAACCCGGACCCTGGAGGTGCAATGCGACAGTGCTAACCACTAAGCCACCGTGCCGCCCTTCAACGAATTGAATGGAACTAATTAACATGTAACTAGATAGATGATATATATGAAGCCGGTGAGTGGTGTGACACTAACCAATCAGAGGCGTCTGTGAGGTCATGTATGCAGAAGAGGGCAGATATTATAGTGCATTATTTTAATGTATTACTCTGTCCTATGGCAATATAAAGTATACACCTATTCACCTTACTATTAAACCTGCTGCGGGGTGATGGGAGTAATAACGATGATCTGGTTACAGTGCTACCTGTCAGAGGGTGTGATATAGAGCATTAGGCAGCAGGTGAACAATCAGATCTCAAAGTGATGCGTTGAAGGAAAACTGGGTGAGTGTAAGGATCTGAGGATGTGTAACAAGGGCCCGACTGTGATGTCTGGGTCAGCGTGTTTCCAAAACAACAGGTCTTATGGAGCGTTTCTGATCTGCAGAGGTCAGGACCTAATAAAAGTGCTCAAAAGCACCAGGAATCACTATGTGAAGAAGGTGAGCTGGCTGAGGCAGTGTGATGGTCTGGACAATTCATGTGGATGTTACTCTGACACGTACAACCTAAACACTTACAGCTCGAGTTACACCTCTTTGGGAACGGGTTGAGGAACATGACAGAGTTTAAGTTGTTGACTCCACTTGCAAATTCTCAATCTGATTGAGCGTCTGAGGGATGTGCTGGAGAAACAAGTCTGATCCTTGGAGGCTCCACCTCAGACACTTACAGGACTTAGAGGATCTGCTGCTGACAGCTTGGCGTAAATACCACACACACCTTCATAAAAAAAAGGGCTTTCTTCAAGCCCCCTGATTCTATCTATGTATTTATTAATATATTTATCTATTTAGCAGGGTCAGGGGTAGCTCAGTAGTAAAGGCATTGGCCTACGGTTTGGAAGATCCCAGGTTCAAACTTCATGACCACCAAGTTGCCCCTGTTGGTCACTTGAGCAAGGCCCTCAACTGCTCCACTGTATAATGAGATAAAAATGTAAGTCATTCTGGATAAGGGTGTCTCCTAATTGTATTTATCTTCCTACCTACCTAAATAAAAGAAAGGTTTTGTCTGTACATTGTTTAGAACTCGCTCTTTCAATAATATCTTAACGTTTCATTCAATGGAGGACCCATAACCAGTCTCAGAAATATTTCTGTATATGTGATTTCTGTCCAGCCAAATTTATCACAACATCATGCAAAACTGGCTTGAGAGAATTTAATAAATCTTGGTAAGTTTATACCGAAGTCAGCTTCGGTATTTACCTGAAGTTAAATCTACGCCATAAATGAAATCAAAACATTGAGGAGTAGGGATATTATAAGCAGTTATGTGCCAAATTACATCACAGTATCAAGGACTTTTTGGACAAGTATAGCATGTTTTCCCTCAAGGTGGTTGTGGCTATATGCATCAATATATGTTGAGTATATACACAAAAACACAGAAACTACCGTAATAGACCTACAAAGTGCCCAAATCCTCACGAAACATAAACAAATGTGCGACACAACACGGCTTACTCCAAAAAAAACGAACCTGCAAAGATAAATGGACAGATGAATGTTTGTTTACATTTCCTGCTGGAAGTTCAAAACCAGTTTGTCACTTATGCTCTGAAACTGTGGTGCTAATAACAAGCAGTAAAGTGGAACGCCACTCTGAGATAAAACACGGGACGTTAGAGCAAACATATCCACAGCCGTCCGAGGAGGGACGTGTAAAATACCTGAAGTGAGAGAACACTGTAATGCGCTAAAATCAAAACGTTGAGCACCAACAGATATTAATTAGAAAAGCTAAACTGAATATTTTTACTGGGATTGGTTAATATTTTCATCGCTGAAATAACAGCGCTCAAGTGGTATAAGTAAATTTTAACAAGTTAGTTGGATTTGTTTTAAGACAAAGCTTAATCTTTATCCGACCTACTTTTTCGGTTTCTCATCTGTGATTCCCTCTACAATTACCGAACAGGGAGTGTGTTTGGCTAACGATGAAAGAAGTACAATGTAGGGTAAACAAGCGTAAGATACTCAACGTTACAAAATTATATTTCTTTGTATTAATAAGTTAGTCAGACAGTTCTGTCATACAAAAGGCAGACAGACATGTACTTGGGCTTTAACCTGAAATAATATCAATGATTACATTAAAGCTGATCAGCTTATTTTTAGCTTAAACCTTTTAACTATTTTTTTTATATTTTCCCGCCAACGACGGTTACTTGGTTACATCTATAAAGATACAAAGTAATTCTAAACTTCATATCAACACCAAACGTTAGACTCTTTTTTTTTTTTTTTTTTTTAAAGCCCGCGGAAGGGGTGGGTTTACGCCTGTGGGATTTAGTGCGCATGCTTGTGCTGTGACGTTGTTCAGCGGAAGTCGCTCTAGCGCGCGCGGCCCTACTTTTCCCCCCCTCGCAACAACACACAGAGGCAGCAGCTGCTAGCGGAGCGGAGCCGGGCGGAGAGAGAGAGAGCAGTCCGCAACACCCGCAAAACTTCCACACTCATCGGCTGGAGGAGTTTAGGGGTTTGTCAGCGTGCGGCGTCATCCTTCCACATCTTATATTTTACTCACTTTTTTGGTGTAACAGCACCGACAGAACTAGGAATAGAAATTAAAATTTGAGTTGTGTGCGCGGTAAATCGCAAACTAGCTGTTAGCATTAGCACTTAGCGTTAGCATTAGCTTAGCCGAGCAGCAGCAGAAGCAGCACCGCACCGTGGGACAAAATGGAGCTGATAACAATCCTCGAAAAAACCGTCTCTCCAGGTGACTGCCCCGCTCACACACTCATCCGCCGTGTGTGTGTGTATGTGCTGTGTGTCTCTGTATGTGCTGTAGCCCGCGCTGTGGGTTTTCCCGCTCACTTTCGGCTAGCGTGTTAGCTTCGAAAAGTTGAGGCTGAGAGCGTGCGGGAGGGAAGGAGGGAGGGGTGCGCGTGCCGAGGCCTGTGCGAGCCGCCGCGCAGGAGCAGTGAGTGAGCAGCCGCGGCGGCGCGTGAAGCCCGCGAGTTAGCACAGTTAGCATGTTGAGGCGGGAGCGTTAACCTCACAACGCGGCTCTGTGGCGGGCAATCTGCCGGCACACAAGGCTGAGGAAGCGGGTAGGAGAGAGAGAGCGATGAGATCGGGCTGAGGAGTAGGCGAAGTTTACCGGTTCACCGGGCGGCCATCACCCCTCCTCTCTCTCTCTCTCTCACACACACCACAGAGTTACACACTCACTCACTCCCTCACACGCCTTTAGCATACATGCTAACTCATTCTCATTTCCGTCTGTCTTTCTCGTTCTTTCTATGTTTTTATATAAATTCACTCCATTATTGTAGCCTTTGTCGGTTTATAATCCTGTATTAATTAAGGCAGAACTAATTTATTACCCCTAAATAATGTTTAGCCTAGAAAATCTAACTTGGCAGATACATTTATACATTTTATTTAATTTATTACTCATGTTAATCAATATATGCGTGTAAGCGCTAATACGTCACAGCGAATAATCAGCTTAAAAATGAAGGTATTTTTACGTTACATTTCTTTAGTTGTTAAAATGTGCTTTGAACGTGAAGCTAAGCTAGCTGTCTAGATGAACTTACTTTTATACAGTTGATCGTATAGACTAGTCTGATTCACTCTTGCATTTTTGTATTGTCATGTTTAATAGTTTGTATTTAAATGTATGACTGTTAAAAAGTAAGTTTTTTTGTATCATCTTAAATTATTAAAGAAGTAATCTGATTATTAGCATGAAGATCTTTCACACTAATAATGTGTATGGCATTGATTTATTTATTTTTTGCTTAGTAATAGCGTTATCATCTCCTGAACAGATTTCTTTAGTCACTCGTTAGCTCGTTGCTAACGTGTTAGTATGCTAGCATCACACCCCGTCTGCGCTCAGCGTGTTTCTTCCATTTATTGCAGAATATTTGTGTGTATATAAAATATATGACTTTTTTTAAATAAGTTTTTCTTTGTGTGTGTTGTGACAGATCAGAATGAGTTGGAGGCGGCGCAGAAGTTTTTGGAGCAGGCTGCCATTGAGAATTTGGTAAGTTTTGCCCCCCCCCGGCGATGTGGAGCTGCGCAGTTGGTATTCAGTACACCGCCCTGCGCTAACGCTGCACCGCTACTTGCTTAGCTTAGCATGGAATTGTTAGCACAGCTTAGCTTAGCTTTCTCACGGTGCCGTTCGGAGTGGAGTGGAACCCGGATGTGTTTGAGATTTAATGCATTAGCGAGGCAGTTTTGTCCTTTGGTATGTGGGGAGGTGCAAATAATTTCACACGCTTGCAAATAGTGTTTGAATTCCTTATTAAGGTCCTTTCACACCTCTTATGTTTGTTGCATCTGAGTTAGATCACTTTATCTGTGTGTAATATAATCAGGTTATTCTGTGAACAAGAAGGAAAAACATTTCTTTTGAGTTTAACTTTTCAGAGATCACAAACCTCGACTCTAAAGCTTTGCTTTCTTACACCCCAAGCACACAAGCTGTGTTTGATTCACTTCCTGCAGTGAGTCGATTCAGAGTTGCATCACTTTGTCACAGAGGGATGAGTTCTCATTGTTTTACATGTTCTCGCCTTTATCCAGAAGAATGGATCAGGGCTTTGTTCCTAATATAAATATGCATGAGTACGCAAATCAGTCTCCTTTCACATTAATTCTGGTTCTGTATTTTAATGTTGTGTGTGTATTAGCTGTCCGGTGGACTGGCTAGATTGCTATGATCTTGTCCGTTAATCTTGGACCTGATTGGTAAAGAGAGCATTATTGAATAATTAAAAAATTCTTTTGATTGTGTAAAGCTGCTTGGCGACAATGAAAATTGTTAAAAGCGCTATACAAATAAAAATGAATTGAATTATTAATCTTGCATGACATTCTCTTTTGAAGCCATGCTTATTAAACAATAATGCAGAAAGGTTGTGAAGGTTTTCACATTTGCGTTTTCAGGATTGATTATAAGTTACAATAAGCATCTTAGGATGATATTAAACACGTGTTAGCAATTGTAAAATCTATAGTTGTGTAGATGTGTCCATACAGTGCTCTGGTTCTCAAACAGGGCATTGTAATTCTTGTACTCTGTATTATTCTGTGTGTTGGTGTGAGTTGTGTTTCTTAGCTGTGATGACTAATCCATCCTTTCCTGCAGCCTACGTTCCTGGTGGAGCTGTCGAAGGTGTTGGCGAACCCAGGGAACACTCAGGTGGCCCGAGTTGCCGCCGGCCTGCAGGTGAAGAACTCTCTCACGTCAAAGGACCCAGACGTGAAAGCGCAGTATCAGCAGAGATGGCTGGCCATCGACGCCAACGCTCGCCGCGAGATCAAGAACTATGTAAGAGAGTGCCGTATATTCACAAACACATGTAGAGGTGCTGGGTGGTATATACACTTGTGCTTCCCCACACTGCTTTGCACATGTTGGGTACTAAACAGACCTGCCTACTTGTACAATGGGCCATAATCCTGTGGAGATGCTACATGTTGCAAATCTGAACTTGGGTTGTATGGTTTCTAAAACCGTCAAGATGAAAATTGTTATATACTGCAACCGTAAACCTAATCAGGACTGAATATAAATGATACGTTAAATTTTAAACTAAATAGCTACTTATTTTCTTTCAATCCAGTGTGATTGTCCACATCAGTCTAAATGTTTCACATCGTTGAGGTCCTTGAACAGTAACTGTACACAATTGGTAAAGGTAAAAGTTAGGTGGCTCCTAATTCGTATAGACCCTGGCTTTGGAAACCCCTCTCGCTATGGGTTTGAGAGTGAGCATGGGACATGCAGTTTAAGTGTTTTTTTTTTTTTTTTAAATAATTTTTTTTCCCCCATCCTCAGGTGTTGCAGACTCTGGGTACAGAGACATACAGGCCAAGCTCAGCCTCTCAGTGTGTGGCCGGGATTGCGTGCGCTGAGATCCCGGTCAGTCAGTGGCCTGAGCTCATTCCACAGTTGGTGGCCAATGTCACTGACCCCAGCAGCACCGAACACATGAAGGAGTCCACACTGGAGGCCATCGGGTACATCTGCCAGGACATCGTGAGTCTTTCGTTCTCCCAGACTATAGTCAACACCTTTTGGAAAATCACTGTATAGAACTCCAGAGCAGCACTGTGATTTAGTTTTTTGTGTGTGTCTTTAGGAACCAGAGCAGCTTCAGGAGAGTGCTAATCAGATTCTGACGGCCATCATCCAAGGCATGAGGAAAGAGGAGCCGAGCAACAATGTCAAATTAGCAGCCACCAACGCTCTGCTCAACTCCCTGGAGTTTACTAAAGCCAACTTTGACAAGGAGGTACTGCGACACACACACACAGAGTAAACTACATTTCGCTCAGTGTTGCAACCACCACACGGCTCGCAGATGATCCAGGCATGAGTGTTGGGTTCATTTAATAATCTCATGGTAGTGAGGAGGATAAAAAAGAAACGAATGCTGCACTGCAGATTAGTGTTTCAGGAGAGTGAGTGCTGTCTCCTGCTCACTTACATACCATATTACATTTGTAATCAAGCACTCAGGGTGTGTCCTAGAAGAGGGTTTACCTGTTCGCTAGTGCTTAGAGATTTAATTGTTTCTTTTCGATTAATTGAATTGGTGGGTCTGTTTAATTTGGAATCGATTCACGCTCTTTAAATTATGTAAGTAAAAAAAAAAAATTGTAGAAAAGTGGTTCCATTCTCACATACTGTGCCTATCACTTGTTCTCCTTTTGAGTTCTCTGATGGTTGTTGCGTTACTGCCATCTGCTGGACTGGAGCAGAAGCTGTGCTGAAATGGATAATTTTGTTGCCCAAGACACAACCTTTGAACAAAGAACACAGTTACACAGCATTTCATTGTTTGTTAAATCCTTTAAAATCTTAAAACCTTTTAAAACGTATAGCTTAAGACAAAACAAACACTAAACTGAAAATTGCAGTGCCAAAAAATTTAATCAACAGTTTGCTCAGGATACACTCCATTTTACAGACGTCATTGGTGTGCCAGTAGTGAACACTTCCCAGCAGTGCTTAGTTAGTATGATTGTCCATGTTCATAGTTGCATTGAGTTTCCTCCATAAACACACCTTAGAGGGCTGTGATAATTGAGCAGCATAAAATGTTAACATTACTTTAACTTTATTTTACATACACAGCACACTAGAACGATTAGTGTCTTAGGGATTGTGTCTGTGAGAGAGCGAGCGAAATTGCATGTACATTACCAGGTGTACAGGGTTAAATCTTTGAATTGGAATGGTTAGAATTAAGGCTAAGCAATACAACCTTGACCTCCATGTTAATAAATTACACTTTTACATGCATTTCAAAGCTGTTGTACTTTTTTTTAATGTCAGCTACACACACACTAATTGTTTCAGTAGCATTTAATTTCCTCAAAACGTTAAAAGCTTTAATGGTGTGGTCTAAAAAATTATTCGGTTGAGTTTTTAATAAGCTTGCTTGCAGTTACGAGACACATTGTGTATAAACATCTGCATGTATAGTGATTGTCTATTCATTTTGTCCTGCTAAGAATGTAAACAAAGGCATCTTTGCAGTTGGGTAGTAATTTAACCCAAGTTAATTTTGTCATTTAATAGTTGCACTGTTGCATTCTCAGTTTTTCTTTTTAAAAATCTTTTAACAGCAACTTTTCGCTCGAATGCATATGTAAATTGGCAAATATGCCCCTTTTTCCCCTCTAACTAAATGTAGATATCCATCATCCTGGACTACCTGTATAAACAGTGTGTATAAAGGTGTTTTGGGGTTAGGAGTAACTGCATGCCGGTAGAGTTTAAAGAAAATATTTCCAAATGTCGTTTTATTCTGCACTTTCCTAGATTAGTTTTTATATTTAAACTGCTTTATCTTATACAGTGCGTTTTTGGCCAGATGGTGATGCTGGGGCGGTTAGATTATGGTTGTGGGATCAGACACAAAGGCTTCGTTCATACATCTGGCAAAAGTTATCCGTATCTGATTATCTGACCAAATCTGATGTGTTTTTTAAAAAAAATTTATTTCTTTCTTTTTAAAAGAAACCTGTATTTGAGGATCTCAACAGATCACGCTCCTAATCTGGCCCGCATGCGCACGATGCCTTCGAGCTGACCGTAACAAAGGCAACTTGCGTTTGTAATTTATTTCAGTCTTGCTTTTAAACTTTTACATTTCCTTTGCCCACTACAGTTGGGTTCATCTATAGCCACGCTTGGATGTTTCTTCTGAGATCTCTTCAAACACTGAGTAATTGCCATATATGCCTACAAATGTTGCTTCTCATTTTGGATTACAGCAACATCAGAGCGCACATGTTTTCACACACAGACCCATAACTCCATTATTTTTCACTGTTACCTTTTTATCTATTCCAAATAAAACTAAAGGATGATTTGCTGCTGTGTTTGTTGGCGTTAGCTACCAGTGCAGCTGTGCTGCTGAAATCCTACCAGCAACTTTTAAAGTGGAATGTGATATTAAATTAATGAACACGCCTTAAAGTTTAATCATCAATTTCTTCTATTTTTGTTGGTTCTCTTGCAGGACACGAGCTTTGACTAGATTAATGATTGGATCTTTGGGTGATTTACATAAATGTGTAGATTGTGTGATTATTTCTCCTTGCGTGGACAAAAATGGTTTGGAGAGTTGTCCTGTGTGAGGTCACATCACGAAAAGTTACATCTGTATCTGATTTTAGAAGTGTGCTGGAAAGATCAGGTTGTGTGATTCTCAAAGGTGTTTGACTCGCATGTATTGTGATGTCGGGTTGCCAGCAGTACAGGCTTGTTGCATTTTAAAATAATAATAAAAATGTGTCAGATAATACATTGCTTAGAATATGAAAATATAGATTTTATTTAATGTTCTTAATTATTTCTGAATATTTTTATTTAGAATTTAACACCCTTTTAAAGCTCAGGCTCAGAATTTTAACCTCAATTGCTTCCAGTTGATTGTATTTATAAATAAATCAAATTTTATCTTAGAAATTCTGATTTATATGTTCTGTTCATGTTTTTCTCCAGACGGAAAGACACTTCATCATGCAGGTTGTCTGTGAAGCCACACAGTGTCCAGACACCAGGGTGAGGTTTTAAAAAAAAAAAAAATTTTTTTATTTAGTTTAATACTTCCAGGCTTGCACATCTAGAACCTGCCCGAGTACAGAACAGTGGTGTTTGTGGTATGTTTAACCAATTCTTATATGTCCGTGTGTTTCAGGTAAGAGTGGCTGCATTACAGAACCTGGTTAAGATCATGTCCTTGTATTATCAGTACATGGAGACGTACATGGGCCCTGCTCTGTTCGCAGTGAGTATCTGAGTGTTGTTACTAACTTTACTCCCTACTTGAATGCATGTTTTTTATGAGTGTTAAAGATATGATTAGGTTGTGAGTTTACAAAAACTAGTGAACGTTTAGATTTCTGGAGATCCAGTCAAACGTGCTTATGCCACTTAGCTAATGATTAGGGCTGGGCGATTAATCAAAAAGTAATCGAAATCGTGATTCAGAACCTATAATCGATCGAATTTTCCCAGGTCGATTATTTCGATTACTTTCCCTTTAAAAACACTACCGCGTGTGGAGTCACGTGA